>RJVT01000054.1:450431-749351 GCA_018835575.1 Cotesia chilonis
AAAATTAATTTTATAACATATTTGATAGTTTTAATTTATTTATTTAACCGAATCTCACCATGGCATCACAATATTTAAATAATAAAATAAATAATGATTTTACTATTAGGCAGTAAGCAGAGCAGACCAAAACACCTCAGAGGAAATGTAACAAATTTTTGATTTCTGAATTATTTAAACGTAATGGTAAAAATCATTTTGCACTTTTTGTGAGAACCAAAAAAAATTTTTTTTTCAAAGAAAAAATTTTTGATATCTGACTATGCAAGTCTGATCAGATCTAATTATATATAGACCTATATATTATCAGGTCTGATTACATATAGATTTATATATGATTATATATGGGGCTATAACAGCCAGATATTATTATATCTAATTATATATAGGCTTATGTATAGTCAGATCTGATCATATATAACTTATATAGGGTTATATATGGAGTTATAACAGCCAGGTATGATCATATCTATAGATATGAACAGATATATAAACAGATCTGATAACAGCGAGGTATGATCATGTCTAATTATATATAGACTCATACATAATCCGATCTGATCATATATACTTATACATGATTATGTATGGGTTGTAAGGGAACGTACCCATACTACGTGACCCGTTTAGGGAGTGGAGCGGAGTCTTTAAAATACTACGGTCAGTCACAGGAGCGGGGGGGGGGCTCAGGTTTTTGTCACGTAGTCGATTTTACTGAGAGAAATCTCGCACTTTTTCAACCTATATTCGAATTATGGAGGGTAAAGGTACCTTTACCCTCCATAATTCGAATATAGCGCGCAGTGTTTAGCGCTTTGTAAACTCACTATAGCTATTTCTCAAAATTCACTATAGCTATTTTTCAAAATCATTTCTTTTTCAATTTTTGCCTGTGAAATGATTAAAATCATAATTATGAATTACTACGTGAAAACTAAAGGGGGAGAGAGGGGTCTTGGCATATACTACGAGTGGTCACCGAGGGAGGGAGGGGTCGAAAAAACTAAAAAAATAGGTCACGTAGTATGTGTACGTTCCCTAACAGCCAGGTACGATCATATCTAATTATATATATAGATTTATATATAATCAGACCTGATCATATATAGACTTAATATGATTATATGGGGTTATAAACAGCCAGGTATGGTCAGATCTAAATATATATAGATATATATAATCAGATCTGATCATATATAGACTCATATATGGTTATATATGGGATTATAACAACCAGGTATGATTAGATCTAATTATGACTAGGCTTATATATAATTATATATGATCATATATAATTAGACAAAACTTTTTTCATCGGGTGGCCATAAACGGTACAGTGGCCACAAACGGTACTTCTACCCTATATAGAAATAAAATATTTCTATTAAGAAAATTTACCTGACACAAGAATATATTCGTAATAGGGGAGCGGGGGGCAAAACGATCCCAATAAAGAAATCAAAGGAAAAAATTAATAAATTTGAATTTGTTTCTTTAGTTCAACTGAATCGTTCAGAAATGAAAAAAAACGTATTTGTTCAACTGAAATATTAATGCAATTAATTTCAATAATTTTCTATTTTATAAGAGTATAAAAGTAAAATGAATTAATCATAGTAAAATTGATTTCAATTAAGGTTGTACGGACACTAATGCACTTTTCAAGATCAAAAGCTAATTTTTTGATATGTTATGAATTGCTATCTCATACGTCTAAATTAATTTTTTGGAATAAATCTGACGTAGGGTTATCGTTTAATAAATTATTAAAAAATTGAAATTTAACATGTAACTTATGGAGACTATTGGCGGATTTGCACATATATCGATTTATGTGACTACCTCATAGGAAGATTAAAAAATAAAAAACTTCTATTTCAATTAATCAACTTTCGTAGAATACGTTAAAAATAAAATGAAAAGTTTCTGACGAAGGCTTTTAAAGATATTTTAATGCAAAAGATGAGAAATTCACGAAAATATCAGTCCGACATATTTAAAAATAAATAAACCACGTGATTCAGCGCAAGGTGGCAACGTTGCACAGAATAGAACGCGCCAATTTTGAATTTTAATAGTTCTTGTGTATTTTTATGGGTTATTTTTTTCAACTCAACACTATACAGCGAGATAAATATAAGCAGCTGTTAAGTGCGATGTTGCCAGGTCCACGTTTTGTGAAAAAATACTTGAGTCAAACGTTGACTATGTATTGTTTTTGTTAATTAAATTATTTAATTATTTTAATTAATAATAATGTTAGGTAACGGTTAAATTATAGTAATGAATTTTCGCATTAAAATTTTTAATTTTAATAAAAAAAAATTTAGATTCTATTATGACTTACGGGGTATTGTCCGTACAACCTTAAAGTAAATAATAAAAAATAGTCATGAATAAAAGAAAGTTATTTGAGGTAAAACTCAAATTTTAGGTTCGTTTAAAATTTCCCGAGTAAATTAAAAAAAGAACAATTTCAAAATTACATTACCGACCTTCCGCGTGCTTTAGTATGGAATACTATAGGCTACCTACAAGCTATATTTAGAAATAAGCTTGATATACGGCCGCTCGAAAGTAGAAATCTTTAAGGTAGTTGGGCCCAAAAAGCAAAAATTCAAGAAATCTCCCAAACTCCGTATAGAAGTATTTAAATACATAATACATACGCTGTTAAAATTTAAAAACGATTTACCACGTCTAACCGAAGATAATTGCAATTAAAAATGACATTTTTACACAGGCGGTTTGGGAAAAGAGAGAGAAAACCGCGAAGTTTTATTATTTTTGTATTGAAGAAATATTAAGAATTTCACGAAAAACTAATATTACTTACATTAATACATGTATAATTATCTTACAAAATTCGGAAATTCCCTACCACATAGTTTTGAGAAATCATTGATAAACTAGTAAAGTAAACAAATAAAGTCATGCGTGAAAGTAAGTGAGCAATAGCCCGTAAGAGAGGCGACACTATCGAATGAAAAAGACAGCAGTAGCATAAACTATAGGTTCGGAAAGAACTACCTTAATGATCAACCGAAATAAATTAATTGCAATTAGACAGAACAACATTAATTAAGTTATCATTTTTCTTCTTTGTCTTTTCATATATATGGAGGGGAATAGAAAAATTGTCTATAAAAATGATTTGTTTTTTAAATTATAGTGTTAGAATGAACTGTTTACCTTCGGTATATGAATCAGTATCGTCGTTCAAATGTTTCAATTTTTGGAATAAAAAATTCATCAATCTAGGCCATCTATCTATTGCATTGTTCTCGTAATCGGGAAACATTGAGTCAAAATCTTGTTCCAGCTAAAAATTAAAATAATTCATTAAACTATTTTGCGTACTTACTGATTGTTTGTGAACTTCTTACTAAGGTGTATGAACAATTCATAACTTCTTTTGTAATAAGGTACATATATGCATCTGTGTACAACCAACTTAGCTTATAGTAGACCTATTTATATAATGAGGAAGATATCTGCGAAAGTAAATTGCAGAAATACTTGCATACAACCTATGTATATTGAATAATGTTTCCACAGAAAAATATTAAAGCAATTACAGAAAATTATTATCAAAATGAAAAATAAAAGTATAAGCGAATTACAGGCTTTGTCATTTTGGGCTTTGGTACAAATGAATGTATTTATTTATTTACCGTTTTATGACTACATATATAAGTAAAATATAAAAAATTATGCACGTTATGTGTTGTTTACACAAATGTGTGAAAAATTATTTTCTTGCTCTCCTAGCCGAAAGTACGTTCTTTCGGGCCGCATTTTACTTCACAAAGAGCAACTTTTGTGGCTTGCTCTAACGCATGCACGCTGCACATATTTTTTGACCCGCCAGCACAGAACCTCGCTTTTTTTCATATTTTCGTGGCGCGATCGGCCTATACAGCGAGTTTCAACTGTGTAACAGTCACAACATCGTCTGTATGTAACATGTCAGCGCATAAACTAACCAAAAAATGTCAACGAAATAAATAAAAATTTATGACTAGTTATTGTTAATAAACTACTCAACAATAATACTGCTCAAATAATTTATATAAAAAGCTTACAAAATAAAATATAAAATTTTTTTGATTTTACTTGCTTTCTTTTACATTGTGACAGCTAGTAAAACAATGTTTAGAAAACAATACATTTACTCTGCAAGCTTCTGATAATTTAATTTCAATGTTTCTGAGCTGTCGATTACTAATTAAAAACTGATTTTTAATCAACTTAGAAAAATAAATTCTGTTATTAGAACGAGTTTAAATATTTGTGACGAGTTCTGTGCATGTTATCATTCTCAATAAGAGCAGTTGTTATTAAATTTTAAGATAATTTATTTCTTTTTAATTTATCAATTTTTACTTTTTTTTTATGCCCACCCTGACCAGCAAAGCCGCGACTTTACAAAAGTCAGGCGGCGCCCCCCTCACGCCCGGCAAAAACCTTGGCTTCGCCTCAGTTTTACAAGACCCCTTCTACGGGGTTGCGTACTGTCGGCTGAAGAGCAAGAAAAATAGTATACAACCCACGACTAGAATGTTGGATGCTCTGACGTATAGGAGGCTACACCTCGGCCATCATATCCCATATGCCAGGAAATCAAACTTTCTGGCCTAGAGTCGCAAAATACTATTCCAACAAATCTTTAAGCGACAATGTTTTGCACGCCTCACGCGTGTGCGTGTAGAAGTGCTTTACTCTCGACATGCCGCTATGGGGTGATTTTGCAATATAAAATGGTTGATATGTCCCAATTTAGACACTAAATCAACAAAAAAAATTAGAAAAACGGTTCACCCTAAAGGCCATCCCTGTAACTTCCCGCTAATTTCATACCTAGGCGCTCAAAATTGCACTTATGATGTTTTGAAATGTCGAAGTTATGGGAAAAAAACACTTTTTTCAGTTTTCTTTCGTTCACGATATCTCTCGAACGAATGAACCGATTTTGGCCCAATCAACGGCAATCGACGTGGTTTCTCAAGCTTAAGGACGGATTAGTTTTTGGAGTTGATCGACACAGCCGTTTAAAAGCTATTCCAAAAAATGTCGGGATTAAGTTAAAAAAACAATGGTTTCCAAATATTTTGTCGAAGATATCTCTCGAACTAATCAACCGATTTTTACGTTTTTGGCAGCGATCGACGCGGTTTTTTGAGATCTAAAAATTATTCTATTTCATAAAAAACGATCCGAAAAGAAATGTCGAAGTTATGGGAAAAAAACACGTTTTTCAGTTTTCTTTCGTTCACGATATCTCTCGAACGAATGAACCGATTTCGACCCGATTTGCGGCAATCGACGTGGTTTTTCAAGCTCAAGGGCGGATTAGTTTTTAGAAATGATCGATATAGCCGTTTAAAAGTTATTGAAAAAAAACCACTTCAAAAAAATTTTTTTTTACAGTTTTTTCACAGTTTTTTTGAGATTTCTCGAAATCTATCGGTCCGAATCGGTTCAAATTTATAGGGAATCTAAGTTCACGGGAACTCTTCAGAACGCCGTTTGGTAGGTTCCGATCGGTTTAGTCGTTCAAAAGTTATAAGCTATTCACATACTTACACACACACACACACACACACACACACACACACACACACACACACACACACACACACACACACACACACACACACACACACACACACACACACACACACACACTACACATACATACATACATACATACATACATACATACATACAGACATAGTGACATCATCGCGGGGGTAGTCAGGGAAGCTTCCTATGACCTTAAAACGTCGAGATCGGATGAAAACTCGATTTTTGCAATACGGGGTGAAAACAATAACTTCCCGATTTTTGAAAATCTTCGATTTTCTTAGCGGGAAGTTAAAAAATTAGAAAAACGGTTCACCCTAAAGGCCATCCCTGTAACTTTCCGCTAATTCCATGTTTAAGCGCTCAAAATTGCATTTATTACGTTTCTGAGCTCTTCGAGCTCAAAAATATAATTTTCGTGTCATTTTGAGCTCTCCGAGCTCAAAAGTCTGGTAAAAGTATAATAAAACGCCATTTTTTCAATTTTCAAACCACAATAACGTTTGAATGAATGAACCGATTTTCACGCGGTTGGCGGCATTCGACGCAGTTTTTTGAACCTCATAAAAAATCTTTAAGTTTAGATTGATCGAACTCGGAATTTCGAAGTAATTCTGAAAAAACTCTTTTTTCGGTTCTCTTTTGTCAACGATAACTCACGAACGAATCAACCGATTTTGACTGGCTTGGTGGCAATCGACGCGGTTTTTCAATGTTAAGAGCTGATTAGTTTTTGGAATTGATTGGTAGAGCTGTTTAAAAGTTATTTCAAAAAAACCACATTTAAACATTTTTTTTTCGGAGTTTTTTTAAGATTTCTCAAAATCTACCGGTCCGAATCGGTCCTAATTGTATTCAAAATCTAAGTTTGGTCAAACCCTTTCAAATGGCACCAACCGTGATCAAATCGGTCAAGCCGTTCAAAAGTTATGAGAGGTTTACACACACACACACACACACACACACACACATACATACATACAGACATATAGACACCATCCCGGGAATAGTCAGGGAAGCTTCCTAGGACCTCAAAACGTCGAGATCTGATGAAAACTCGATTTTCGAAAAACGGGGTAAAAACAATAACTTCTCGAATTTTTAAAAATTTTCAATTTTTTTTAGCAGAAAGTTAAAAAGTGTATTTTGAAAACTAGAAATATTCAATTGTAACGTCAGCTACATGATTTTCCTGTGGCAGCCACATGATTTTCATGTAGCTGGCAATAATAGTTTAAACAACAATAATAATTAAATAATTATGATCATAATAATAATAATAAAAAAATAATAATAATAATATAATAATAATAATCTATATTTTTAAGAGAATAAGACCAATTTTGTCTCCTAAATAGTCATATGATTAAATTTTTTTTTTTTTTAGGGAAATTTAGTGTCCTTGCAAAGATCTTGACTTGAATTTGTGCCTTTTCAAGGTCTTATATCATTCTCATCGATAGTCAATTTATGGTGATAAGTATTTAGGCTGCATTTGAAAATGCTCTATCTCTATACACATAATTAACAAATGACCTTGTATCTTGTGAACTATTAACATTTTTAAAGATATAAGCTCATTTCAACATTACACTTATCGAGACCTTTCATTTAATTACCCACATAAATTTTTCATATATTTATATATATTATATACATGTATATATGAAAAATATATCAAAATTGATGTGGGTACTTAAATGAAAGGTCTCGATGAGTGTAATGTCGGGATGAGCTTATATCTTTAAAAATGTCAATAATTAAGAAATGACCTTGTATATTGTGAATTATTGACATTTTTAAAGATATAAGCTCATCCCGTCATTACACTCATCGAGACCTTTCATTTGAGTACCCACATCAATTTTTCATATATTTATATATATATATATATATTAGGGTGTGCCAAAATGTAACTTCCTTGATGGACCTTTTAAAATTGGAATTTTCAGTTCCGCTTTTGAAATCAGCTGTGTTTAGGCCTTTCCTAAGATATTTTGGGGTAAGACTCACAAATTTCATCGAGGGATTTATCATCAATTATTTAATTATTAAAAACATTCGTTAGTTCAACTGGATAATTTTCAAGGGGATTTATACCCGGAAATTATCCAGCAAACCTTGTGGTCGGTAATTAAGTCAATTTCATAGTGAGAATTATTTTAACAAAGATAAATTATTTATTAACATCTAGAATTTGTTTTATTATTATTATTATTATTATTATTATTATTATTATATTATTATTATTATTATTATTATTATTATTATTATTATTATGATTATGATTATTATTATTATGATCATAGTTATTTAATTATAATTGTTGTTTAAACTATTATTGCCAGCTACATGAAAATCATGTTGCTGTCACATGAAAAAATCATGTAGCTGCTACAGGAATGTATCATGTGGCAGCCCCAATTTTTTTCCGTGTATAAGAATTGAAAAAAGTGAGTAAAAATTGAAGATAAATAAACTATACCAGTAAATTTGCGTGATCATGTTTAAACGCCAAAAATTGTGACAGATAAGCATGAAGGTCAAAATCTTTCTTAAACAAAATGTCTCTGCGCCTATATTCAAAAGTGATTTTCCAATTTTGTAAGAGGATATCTATAGATTCATCACCCTTCTTTAGTATTTCTAAGGCCTCTTCAACAATATCATCAGCTTCGGGTTCACAAACTTCGATTTCTGTGAAAAATTCGGAGTAATTGATAAATTAGAGTAATTATGAAAGAATATGTATTTTCGATAAATATGTGTAAAATGAGGGATTTTGTAAATTTGAATTTTAAAAGACTAGACATTACGTACAAAAATCCGTAATGGATGTAAAAGTAATCTTAAAAGCAAGTTAATAATTTCAAGATATTAGATTCATCGCTTTACACATAACATATCGAACAAAAATGTTTGTAATTTCAACAGCAAAAGGATGAATTAGCACAAAAATCAACCAAAAATTTTAAAATTTATGTACGTGAATTAGGATTATTATAAAAATTGATGTTATGATAAGTACTAATAATAATGATAAAACTATTAATGACTCTATGAACTTAATCGCATGGATCGATGTGTATAAACGTTGGGTTTTTTATATGCGTAAATGTAGGAGACAAACAATAATTTTTTAATTATTCATAATTTGTATAATAACTAATACATAAAAGTTAAGGAAAAAACAGATTTTAAAAAAATTAGAAAAACGGTTGACCCTGAAGCCCATCCCTGGAATTTCCCGCTACTTCCATACCTAGGCGCATAAAATTCCACTTATGATGTTTTTGAGCCCTTCGAGCTCGAAAATGTAATTTATGTTTTATTTTGAGCTCAAATAAATAGCTTTTTCATGCTTTTGAGCTCTTCGGGCTCAAAAGTCTGATAGATTTTTCGTAGAACAATATTTTTTGAATTTTCAAACCGCAATAACTTTTGAGTGAATCGACCGATTTTCACGTGGCTGGCGGCATTCGACGCAGTTTTCTCAGCCTCATGAAAAATCTTCAAGTTTGAATTGATAAAACTAGGAATTCGGTGTAATTCGGAAAAAACACTTTTTTCTGTGTTCTTTCATTCACGATATCTCTTGAACGAATTGACCAATTTTGACCGGCTTGATGACAATCGACGTAATTTTTTGATGTTAATTGCTGATTTGTTTTTTAAATTGATCGGTAAAACCGTTTAAAAGTTATTCCAAAAAACGTCGGAGTTATGTTAAAAAACACTTGTTTCCAAATATTTCGTCGACGATATCTCTCGAACCAAACAACCGATTTTAACGTTCTTGGTGGCGATCGACGTAATTTTTTGAGCTCTAAATAGTAGATTACATACCTAGGCCAGTAAAATAAGAAAAGTCTTAGATCACATGTAATTGTTGGCCGAGGCGAAGCCGAGGTTGACAAACATATGGTCTGAGGCTTTACTTTTTACTGGTCAAGGTGTGTATACTATTTTTCTGCTCGACGTAGCCGGAATGTGGCAACTTCGTTTAGCGCAGCGGCCAGGAAGTTGCCACTTTCCGGCCGAAGGGCAGAAAAATTATTTTTATTCATCAAAAACGATCCGAAAAGAAATGTCGAAGTAATGTGAAAAAAAAACACTATTTTCGGTTTCCTTTCGTTCACGATATCTCTCGAACGAATGAACCGATTTCGACCCGATTAGTTGCGATCGACGTGGTTTTTTAAGGTTCAGAGCTGATTAGTTTTTGGAGTTGATCGATATAGTCGTTTTAAAGTTATTCCAAAAAAAACCACTTCTAAAAAAAATTTTTTTCACAGTTTTTTTGAGATTTCTCAAAATCTACCGGTTAGAATCGGTCCAAATTATATTCAAAATCTAAGTTTGGCTAAGCCCTTTCGAATGACGCCAACCGCGATGAAATCGGTTTAGCCGTTCAAAAGTTATAAGCGGTTCACATACTTTCACACACACACACACACACACACACACACACACACACACACACACACACACACACACACACACACACACACACACACACACACACACACACACACACACACACACACACACACACACACACACACACACACACACACACACACACACACACCACACACAGACACACATAGAGAGAGAGAGAGAGAGAGAGAGAGAGAGAGAGAGAGAGAGAGAGAGAGAGAGAGAGAGAGAGAGAGAGAGAGAGAGAGAGAGAGAGAGAGAGAGAGAGAGAGAGAGAGAGAGAGAGAGAGAGAGAGAAGAGAGAGAGAAGAGAGAGAGAGAGAGAGAGAGAGATAGAGAAGAGAGAGAGAGAGAGAGAGAGATAGAGAGAGAGAGAGAGAGAGAGAGAGAGAGAGAGAGAGAGAGAGAGAGAGAGAGAGAGAGACATACATACATACATACATACAGACATAGTGACAACCTCGCGGGGATAGTCAGGGAAGCTTCTTGTGGCCTTCAAACGTCGAGATTTGACGAAAACTCGATTTTTGCTCAAAAAATTTAAAATTATAAAAAATTGGGATGTTATTGGCTTCACTCTTGTTTTTTTAATATCGAGTTTTCATCAGATCTCGCCGTTAAGAGGTCCTAAGAAGCCATTCTGACTATTCCTGCAATGATGTCCGTATGTGTGTCTGTGTGTATGTCAGTTTTTCATAACTTTGTATACGGCTTGACCGATCGTAGTGGGATTGGTGACATTCGAAGGGATCCACTAAACTGAGATTTCTGATACTATTCGAATTATAAAATTTTAGGATATCTCAAAATTAAAAGTTTCCAATATTTATTTTATTTCTTAATAATTCTAAACGGCTGTACCGAACGATTTCAAAAACTAATCAGCTCTAAACTTACAAAAAACTGAATTTATCGCCGCCAAATACATCAAGATCACTTGATTTGTTCGGGAAATATCGTTAGCAAAAAATTAAAAAAAAATTTTTATTATAAATAACTCTTGAATTTTATATTCGATCGGTTTTTACCTAGTAATTTGTAGAGCTTTGCAAACCACGTCGAATACTGTAAAGCTTATTAAGCACGGTTGATTCTCACGTGAGATATGAAGTATTTAAAAATTCAAAAGTGTTTTTTCAAAATAACTGCCAAATTACTTATCGGATCGATTCTCTCTACTGTTGCTGTGCTGCTTTCTACAACTTCAAAAACTGCATTGAATTTCATCAAGCACAAAAAAATTGGTTGTTCATTCAAAAATCCTCAATCAAGTGTATTACCAAATATCTACCAGACTTTTTAGCTCAAAAGCCGAAAACGATGTAACAAGAGCAATTTGCCGCGCTTTTTGTTCGAAATTAGCGGGAAGTTGCAGGGTGCCCTGTGAGGTCAACCATTTAATGAATTTTTAAAATTGATTTATGATTGCTAAATTTACCGTAACGGATTTTTTTCGATATGCGGTCACTATCTAAATGAACAATAACAAAAGTTTATATTAATTTATAACACTTTTAAAATGGACTTAAAAATAGGGACAAGAGATTAATAAAAGAAGAAGATGCATTTTTCAAAACTTGGGCCTGAAAAAAGTCGAATATATTTTGTCAATGAAAAGTATACTATAAACCCAGCGAACAGCATTCTAAAGTCAAACTTTTGCAGTTAAAATTACAAATCAAATTTTATTATCAACGTAAGTCTGATTTGCTAATTTCAAAGATCCAGTGAGTAGATTTATAAATAGATTAAATGGAAAAAATTTCTGATGGAAGTACCTTCTGATCGTTTTCTTTTCTTACTAGTTACAGATATAATCCCACATTTTGTAAGGTCTCTGCGAACATTAGCCCATCGATTGTATAATTTTCCGTGGCCCGCAACAAATGTTCCCTCACCCGTGAGATAAATGTACGTCGACTATGATAAAAATCAAGATATTTATATTTATATTTATAAATATAATTGTCATTGTTAGGTTTTTTTTTTAAATTTGTATTCAGTGAGAGATTTTTATATGTAAATAAGTATACTTGAACCCTGTCAAAATCTCTGTAGTCAGATTTTCACGAAAGAATTTATGAGAAAAATAGTTATTTTCGATACATATACGTAAAGGGAGGGATTTTGACGGCTTGAAGTGACGTCACAAGTTTGAGGCTATGGGCGCATTCTTATGAAGACCCAGTTATTTATCCAGACTAGCGTAGCGAGTCCGGTTATAGTACGAGGAATTGATGAGAATGTATCCATAGCCTCAAACGTGTGCCATCACTTCAAGTTTGTCAGGGTACCTACCTTTGAGCATAAAGTATCAAACATAATTTTTTGTCATATCAATTGCAGAAGTTGGATTTGAGAGAACAGTCAAAAATTTTAAATTACTGTTTATTTTATTTAACGACACAAGAATTATGTGAAACGAGATTAAATAGCGATAGATTAAACGTACGTATATGTTGAAGTTGTTTACAAGATTCAAATGTCGCTAAGATTCTTTTTGCGATTTTTACTCCACCCAGCGGACGTTTGTCGAATTAAAGATAAATTGACCCATCTATAGCGTAGTTGTGCAGAAATGTAGAGACAGATAGAGAAAGAGAAGTTACTTTTCGATACTAGTGCAGGTAAATTAACTAAACTATAGATTGCCAGAATCGTATTCTTTGCGCCCTCTGTATGTTGCTCGAAACTCCAACTTTCGCGGTTGATATGACAAAAAATTTATTTTCGTATTGTATAAATGAGACATTCACATATTAATTCGAGAAAATGACAAACCTGATGTTCAACCGGGAAAAGATTTACTATTGCATTCGTTAGCTCAATAAAGCGCGATCCATTTATCCTATAAACAATAATTTTTTGTTAATTATCTTCAAGCATCTGCGATACAATATAAAATGCACAACTCATAATGCTCATTTAATTATTAAATAATGGATTTTTTCGCAAGCTACAGTGTTTTTAGAGTTTCACCCCATAACGGGCAAGAACATTTTTAAAGCTATTTTGAATTTTTTTCGTTTCTACTGCACTTAAAAAATCTTTGAAAAATATGGAATTAATCTCCATTAAATTATCTTGACCATAGTATGCAAAATATCATGATTCCGTGAATTAACAAGGCTATACTAATAAAAGTAGTTGCCGAAATGAGTCGAAAAAAATTTTTTTGATCGTAAAGCACTCTCTGATGCTTCGCGTCATGAGTCGTGCAATTATTTTTCAAGTAACATACATTTTATTATCATCATCCTTTAATTCTTCGTCTATTATAATTTGGACGAGGGAATTCCGCTGACATTCAGACAATCCAAAAAAAATTTTTTTTTTCGAATTTAGTTTATAAGCGCTCAATATCTTTCTTCCCTCACTTTTTTTACGCAAGAGATTTTCCAAAGTCTAAATAAAATAAGTAAACAATAAGAAGAAGTTAAAAAAATTGATTGTCAATCATAAAGAGTTATTTAGTCTGCTGTTATGAAAATATTAATTAATTTACTTTAAATTTTATAAGAAAATATTAATCAGTTACGATTGAAAAATGATACTCAAAAAGTATTGAGAGTAAATAAAATAATCATATTGAAAATACCAAAGAGTTGTCAACAAAAATTGGTGGAGCGGGGCCACTTTCAATTACTTGCGGTGTGTCTGAATAGATAAAATTTTGTTTCATTAATAAAAATAATAAAATTGAAAAAATATTTTTTTTTTTTTTCAACAAAAAAAAAGGAATCTTAATTCAATTACCATTTTCACATGAGTCATTACTTTGTATTGGAGATTTTGGATTATGTGACGAATTCGAAGACTTAGGGGCCTTGAAGAAATATATTTAAATTAAGGAAGTTCGAGCGAATCTAATGTAAAAAATAAGTTTTAACTTTGAGCTTTAAAATTAAGTATACGTATAAATAAATATGTCATTTATCTAATCCCAAAATTTTAAAAAGATTCACCGTTTAGTTACTTAGATATTAAATTTTAAAAATCACATATTTTATCTCCTTATACACGGGCTCTTATGGCGGACAAACTTTTGTCGAGACTTTCATTATTTTTTTCAATATTAACCTCCTAACTTTAACGGATAAAAAACTATATACAAGAAACTTGGATTATTGCAAAACGTAAAAACAATTTAATAATAATACATTACCGATGTAATTTTTGAAATATTTAAAGTTAAATTTTATGTTTGTTACTTGTTTATCGTCAGTTATTTATTCGAATAAAGATTTGACAACGTCGCGTCAACAGCTGAGAAAAAAGAAAAGGATAGAAATATAGTTACAGAGAGAGAAATGTTAACTCACACACTCATGCACGTCTCTGTAATAGGTATAATCAAACGCGCTATTGCCAAATCTATTTATTCAATCGGGCAAATAATAAATACGAAAGTCATTTTATTACTTTACTTTATGAAATAAGTAAAAATCATTAATTATTAAACTGTTCAAATTATTTAAAATTAAAATAAAGAATTTTGACGAATATTGGGAAGACTAAAATTAAAAAAAAATTTTAACATTATTTTGACTCATTAGTTACGCTCGAACTTCCTTAATAAGATTTTTATAAATAGTATTTTGAGGTTTGAAAGTCTGTAAGAAATTACAAACAGTAAATTATTTTGGTATTTATAGAGAGATAGATATAAAATGTCGATGTTTCATTGTTTCTTTTTAAAAAAAAATGTCTAAAAAAAAATAAAAAAAACGTTTATGTTCGAAGTCAACATTTAGTTTGACTTTATAAAGTTATGAAATAGTTGATGTCTACAATGAAATATCCAAAATATTTTTTCAAACTATTCATAATATGGTCAAAAATTGACCAAATGACAAAAAAATCGAAATTTATTTTCATAATTGTCACTTAAGGTAAAAGCCCCAATTGATGCTCATGCACCTGTATATGATCACTCCATGTATTTGTATATCTATATTCGTGAATGCTTGGAAGTATATCGAGGGTTATTTTTTCTTCTAAAACAGATCCAATAAATATTGAAAAAGGTTTATTAAGTCCAAATATGCATGCTTTAAGCGCTCATGATATACATTAATTGATATAAGTAATTCAAATTTTTCTGCGGTTAGTATTTATTTAAAAAAAAAATAATGGTGAAAATGGGAACTTTTCAAAATTTATAATGTTTACTAAGGAGCAAGTACCAGAAAAATCTATTTCATAAACCATTTAAACACCTTTACATAAAGAACCGAAAAATAAAATTTAAAAGTTGTTTGAAAATAAGAAGTGTTTATAAATAAAGTGAATTAACAAAAAATCTTAATTCTCATAAATTTATCTCCAAATATACTTGCGTAGAAAATAGAAAAAAAAATTCAATGTTAGTCGTATAATTTAACATTGATTTAATTGAGAATTTTTTTAAATCAATGAAAAATTTATGTGTTGGGGATTTAAAAAAATATACAGGTTATTTTAAAAAATATTTTTGTGTTATTTTCAGTTATTTGTTTAATTTTTTTTTTTTTTTTGTAAATAAATCAATTAAGAAAATTTTCTATATGGTGCGTGTACCAAATTTTCTAAAGTATACGTATCATTTTTTTTAAGTATTACTTCAATAATTATTTACTATTTTAAAATGCAATTAGAAATAAAATTTTTATATTAATAGTTTGGAAGCTAGACATTTTATATTTTAAACTAAAAATATTTGAGTAGATAAATTATAAGCGAAAAAAAAATAAAAACATTTAAATCACACACATCTTTTATATAAATATATTTAACGAAAAAAAATTATAACATGCCAGCCATGATCATAGTAAAATTGACATAACTTTGCAAGTATACTTTATGTACAAATAAATCTTTATAATAAAGAAATTAAACTGAAAATAAACTTGTTAGCAATATTTTTAAAATTTAACATGAGAATCAATTTAATGGAAATTAATGTAGCATATCTTTAATAATTTTAAAAATTGTATAAATAAATTAAGGCAAAAAAAAATTAGGAAAAAAATTGACATCTAGAATTAACCAAAAATAATAAATGCAATTTTTTAAAAATAGGTTTTTGGAACAAATCTTTTTGTTAATAAAATTAAAAAATGTCAAGTGACTGCTAACTTAATGTCATATCATTTAGCAGATATTTAAAAATTTTTAGAATTTTTTTAACAAATAAAATTTATGGCAAAAAAATGAGAACAAAAAAATTGACATTTAGAAATTTTAAAATGCAATTTTTTAAAAATAATTTTTCAGAAACGATTAATTTGCTAAAAAAAATTAAAAATTTCAAGTGACAGCTCACTTCAATGTCATAAATTTAACAAATTTAACACACGAATATTTATTTCTTTTAGTTCAATTAATATTTATAAATTTATAGAAGCATCAAAATGACAAAAACCATTCAATAGACATTAGTACAAATATAATTTGAAATACCAACAAAAAAAATTACTCACCGTTGAATATTGTCGATTGAATTTTGGTGTATTCCCATGATATCAATAATTATCCAAATTCATTCTCAATTAGTGTGTTATCCAATTTGGTGAAACATAATGTTAATTTTATAAGTTATTTTGTTATGCTGCAAAATGGCACTATTGTAGACGTTTAGCTAAATTTCTCGTTTCTTTTTTTTTTAAACAGAGACAATCACATAAGTCGCTACACTATTTATTATGATGTTATTGTCTTATTACTATAATTATGATTAGTTTATAATTATATAACTAAATCATATATGCTTAAATCACGAAAAACAATTGAATACTAGCTATAAATACACTTTACACTTATTATCACTTTTTTTTCCTATTACCTCAATGAATAATTAACAGCATGCGTTTGTAAACATACCACCAGAAAACGGAAACTGCTATGGGTGCATTGCGGTTAACGCTTACATGCTTTAGGCGCGCTGTGAGTCATGTATATAGATATGCGTCACCGTATAAAGTGTTATAGGATGTGGTGCTGCAAGCGCACACAGCGTCCAACGCGAATGACCTTATAGCTGCATAAGACCAAGCTCAAATAGTAAATGACTTTTAGATTCCTAACATGGTCGTTAGATGGCCTTAGTGACTAAAAGTCAAACGGGTCCGTCATTATCGATAATGAGTGTACGTATGCGCGTAAAACACGTGATCAAAGGGAAACTCAAACATTTTAATGCTAAATTTTAAAATTTTTTTCAAAAATATAATTATTATTTTTAAATAATATATATTTACAATTGGAGTAAGCTGCAAGTTTATCTTATGAATCATTTGCTTGCAATATTTTTTAATACAAAAATTTGGTTTAATAGTCTAGCAACAATTGCCTTGTTGGTGAACTTTTTTAGCAGTCTCCGAAAATTATGATGAGGATTGAGGTGTTAATTCGATTCGAATGGCTTCTAGATGGTTTTTGAAAAAAATAAAGTTCGCTTGCAAAAATTGCAAAGTTATTAAACAATTAACTAAAAAAAGGGGGTTTAGTTTTTTTGAAAAAATCTGAAAAACTAATAGAGATTTTCAAATTTAAAAAAAGATTAAAAGAGGGAGAAATTTCCTAAAAAAAGTCGCGACTCCCGAACTGTAGGACCAATATTAATAATTTTCCCAGAGGGGTGGAAATTACGGCAAAACGGGTGCTCTGACTTGCGTAAGCCACGCCTATTTTGGACAATTTATTAATAAAAATTATTATTATATTTAAATATAAGATTTAATAAAATGAAAAAAATTTTAGGGGCTTACTGGATAAATAAATGAACAATAATTTGGCAGAAAAAAAAATTTTATCACAATTTTTCAATTAGTTATTGCAATAGTTTGATTATTAATTAAATAAATTGAGATTTTTTTCCTCTCTTGGGAGTAATTCTTGGAAGCCATCATGTCTGTTTTGTGACAATTGGTAGAGTAGGAAAAAAAATTTAATGTAAAAATTTAACGTATATTTAAAAATTAAAAACAAAAATTTTTTTAAAAACGAAATCATGTCTGTTTTTGTGACAATTGGTAGAGTAGGAAAAAAAATTTAATGTAAATTTATTTCTTTTTATAACAAATTATTTATTACATAAACAATGAAAAATGAAATGAAACGAAATTTCTTTTTTATATATCGAAAAGAAAAACAAATCATGATATTTTAAAACAATTTGGTTCAAAACAACAAGTGGTTCCTTCACATTAATCAGAAGTGGGATAAAATTATTGTTAATTAACAATGCATTTTTAAACAATAAAAAATTTTCGAAGGAACAACTTTTCTTTTCAAATAATTATTTGTATCAAAGATTGAAATTCCATAAAAAAATTTTCAATTACTTTATAAACAACACATTTGATTATAACAGTTTTTTTAACAGTAAGAGATAAAAATAAAAAAAAATATTTTTATGCAGCTTTTGAATCTTTTTTTATATTTGAATAATCTATGAGTTTTTGAGATATTTCCAAAAAAAACTAAATCCCCTTTTTTTTAGTTAATTGTTAATAACTTTTGGAATTTTTACAAGCGGATCTTCATTTTTTTTTAAATCATGAAGGTGCCATTCCGAATCTAATGACACCTCAATCATAATTTTCGGAGAATACTGAAAAAAGTTGACCAAAAAGGCTCTTGTTGACTAGACAAAAAAAAGATAAAAATATAAATAATATCTATGTAAAATATTACACTCCCAACAGTTAAAGTTGGCAATATAACCACAGCAGTTAAAACCGACTCTAAATAAAATAAAAAAAAAAATCTTACTATGACAAAATTGTCAGTTACTTTAACAAAGAAAAATTTGTTACTCAGAAAAAGCAATTCTGTTGCATTAACAAAGGGATTTGTTAATTTAACCAAATTATTTTCTTAAACAATCGAATGATTTAATTACAATAACAAAACACTTTTATTGAATCAACATATAAAATACTTTTTGTAACCCATTTATTGTTACCATAACATATCATTTGTAATCCCTATGTTAACATAACGATTTGTTACCTAAACTTATTTTTTGTTGCTCTAACAAAAAATTTTTATGCGTGTATGCATTTACAACTTTAACCGGATCCTCGTAGCATTAGAGAGCTCCCTGTGAAAGCATACGTTTTTCTCTTGTATATAAGTAGATGATATGTACTCCATTATACAAGTCATATAAAACTACGGTGAAAATATTAATTTATTGTTTTTTAAATTATAAGAATTCTTCAGTCATTTAAATTAAAAATATCTGTGCAATCAATATTTTTTTATAATTATCAATTAAATAAAATTATTTATTATAATAATAATTTCTTTTTATTGCTCGTGAAATATTTATCAGTTTTAAAATAAATATAAATAATAATAATAATAATAATTAATAACAATAACAATAAACTATAAATTGTTAAAAAATATAAATGTTTCAATTTTTATAATAACCATTGGATTAAAATAAGAAAATACAGGATGTTAAATTACAATTACATTTGTGAGTAATAATTAATATATTAATTCAAAAATCTTCATATTCCTATAAATATTATTATTGTTTCCTGATAAATAAACATTTAAATATATATATAAATTTTTTTTTTTGCGGGTTCTCATGTACATAATTTATATTTACTAATAAAAGTACTCCGAAATTTATAATCTGTCTTTAACATGTGTTTTCCATTCATCTAATAGATATCCATTTTGGAGTTCATTTTTTTTTTAATTTCTATGATATTTACAATAATAAATTATTTATTTAAAATTTTTATTATCCGATCGATTATTTGATGAAAATCAAAGCGTTGTCATTAATTATCGCGGTTCACCTCAGCATGGATGGTCTAAAATTATAAACAAAATAAATAAATATAATTTAGGCTCAGCCAATTATAATAAAAATTTAAAAGAGCTGTAAATAATTGCCATTGAGCCGCATTCTAGCTATAATGGTCCGATTTTGTTTATAAATAATAATTTTTATTATTGATATGAATTGATGTAGGTTGGTCTGGCTATAACCCAAAATCTTCTGTATATATAAACATAAAAAAATTTCATAAATTCAGGGTTCATTTTTTGGGATCTTCATTTTCAGGCAATAATGAGAACCGAGTTTAATTTAATAACTTTACAAAATTCTGACCGCACTTCATACAGCTAGTATTTTTTCTACTCCATCGAAGTAGATAAGAGTTTAAAGATTGATAATCGCTGATCAAAAAGTGTAATAAAATATATTGTAGGTGATACGAAGTTCACCAAATTAGCTCGTTTTCTAATAAATTCAATCGAAAAGTAACTCACAAATGACCTGCTTATGAGTGAACTATGGTTTAGATTTTTGCCTGCAATGATTTTTCTATTTCTTTAATTTTAATTAGTTTATGCTGGAAGAATAAGTGAACGCTGTCTTTTTAAATAATAATATTTTTATAATTTCCACTGTACAGTAACCTACAAACGACCCATTTGCAATGCGGAGCTATGCCTGCAATAATTTTTTTATTTTCGTTATATTTTAATTTTTGCCGGGATAGTCAAAAATTCAAATTTTTTATTTTTTATTAATTGAAAATTATTATATTTCTTGTTTTATTTGAACACACTGACCATTTTTTACATAATATCTTATACTTTAATGGATATCAAAGATTATGCTTATATGATTCACCATAATTTTAATCTTCAATGCTAGATGCTGGAAGAATAAGTAAACATTTACTCTTTTGACAATAATATTTTTATAAATTCAATCGAGAAGTAACCTTCAAACGACCTTTTAATAATTTAGAGCTTTGTTTGCAATAATCGTCATATTTTTTAGATTTTAATTTTTGGCGGGATACTCTAAAATTCAAAATTTTAATTCCTCAACTTTCGAAAATTGTAATTTTTTTTGTTTCCTTGGAAAAAAATAATTATTTCTCATAAAAAATGTAATGTTACGAAAAATATGAAAGGTTATACTTTTACAGGTCAGAACAACTTTTATTGTTACTACTCGATGTTGGGAGAATAACTCTGCACTAATTTTTCTAATAATAATTTTTTTATAAATTCAATTAATAAGTTATCTACAAACGAATTTTTCATGATTCAGAGCTTTGTCCGTTATAATTTTTGAATTTTTATCTTTCCGCTATAAAAATCGAAGATTTTAAAAAATCGCGAAGTTATTGGTTTTACCCCGTTTTTCGAAAATCGAGTTTTCATCAGATACCCTGACTCTTTCCGCTATGGTGTCCGTGCGGCTGTGTGTGTGTGTGTGTGTGTGTAAACTTCTTATAACTTTTGAACGGCTTGACCGATTTGATCGCGGTTGGTGCTCTTCGAAAGGGCTCGGCCAAACTTAGATTTTGAGTATAATTTGGACCGATTCGGATCAGTAGATATTGAGAAATCTCAAAAAAACTAAGAAAAAAAATTTTTTCAAATGTGTTTTTTTTTTGGATAACTTTCAAACGGCTCCACCGATCGATTCCAAAAACTAAGAAGCTATTGAGAATAAAAAACCACGTCGATCGCCACCAAGCTGGTCGAAATTGGTTGATTCGTTCGAGAGATATCGTGAACGAAAGAAAATCGAAAAAAGTGTTTTTTCGTGATTACTCTTATTATATTATTATTATTCATATATAGATTTCTATATAATTTTTTTTACTCCGGTGGGTATTTTGTAATTACTATAAAACATTCTCTTTTTTATCCAAGAGTCTGTTATTCCAATGATTATAAATCTTTCAATAAACAGTATTTTGCGAATGAAATGATAGGAACCTACAAAACAATTTAATTTCATAAAAATTATTAGTTTTGTCAAGTTCATAAATTGTTAGCCGGGCCCTCCAGCAATATATAGTTCCATATACTAAACAAAAATAATATTATTACTTATATATTTATAATTAATAATTAATAAATTAGATGAGAAATTTTGTTCACTATAAACCGATCAAGTACACAATTTGCATTACCTGTAGTTATAACCAACTCTACGCTTCAAGTGAGTCTCTTAGGTAAACAGGTAGTGAAACAGTCTTTCAAGCTTTAGGTCCATGGTTCGATCCCCACACGTGCCAAGTTTTTTTTTTTTTTTCTATGGAACTAATTATTTATAATGATACCTAATTCTATATGGCTATTTTTCATACCTAATTATATAATATAATTATAATTATAGATAATTTTTTTTACCTGGGTGGGCATATATAGTCTGATATGGCCAATTAGCATATCAGGCCTGATATAGTCTGATCAGAAAGTTTTTTCACGGGTAAAAATAAAAAAGTATAATACTTATCCCACAAAAGGTCCATTTCATGGGAAGAATTAATACTTATTCAAAATTTACGTAAACATCCGTACGCACGGATGGCCCGGAATAATTATCAAATCTAATATAATTTTGAAAACAAAGATGATCATTGAATAAAGTTTGATAGATTCTAAAGATTTTTCGATAACACCTTACCACAAAATACCTGGCTGAACAGTGAGGAGAAAAAGATAATAAATATTCTGCTTTGATCGTTAGTCTGAGTAAAGGTGAAATTTGACTTTCTAAAGCACTCCTTGCTATGTAACAGACAGACTTTTTTATATGGATAAATATCCAATCTACCTTAACATTGTTATAATTGTAAGAAAAATGTTCCGTAATGTAACTGTTTAAACTTTATATGGATCGGGCTCTATTACTATAATGAATAAAAAAAAATAAGTGATATTTGATCAAAGGTCTATTATATTGTAAAAATTAACAGTTGTTCAAAATTTTCATTAAATTTCTTGGCACGGATGACCTGGAATCAATTATTAAATAATTTATACGTTTCATGATTTTTTAAAGATTACATAAAAATAATGCATTATTTTTAATTTCTACGGCTAAGCCAAGTATTATGTTGAAATTGCAGCTTTTAATCACCTGTAGTGATTTCTTTTTTATTTTAATTGGCTACAGAGAATTAGTTGCAACCATAGAAAGTATAATTTATGAATATTATCAATTATTTAATGAGAAGTGATTGTAAATTGTGACATACAATGACCTGATCAGACATGAACGGATCTGACTGGACCCGTTTATGCCTAGCCAGGTATGATCAAGCCTGGTCATTTTTTATATTTGATCAAACCTGAAGACTCATGCCTGTTCATATCTGATCAGATTTGATCATTTCTCTCCAGGGAAGACCATTATTTATAAAAGTATAACTAGTGAATAATTTAAAAGGAAATCATTGGCACACGGAAAAAGACAACTCGAAAATTTAAACATAAAATGTATAATGAGTCCAGCTGTAATCAAAACTAGAAAAATTACAGTTTGAAATAGCATTTTTCTAAATTCAATTTTTTAATTCAATATTCAGAGCTTACAATGTAAATATTACATTTTACAATGTAATTCTTATAAAATCCGTAATAATTACAATCTTAAATTGTTATTTTTCCAGTTTTCATCACGAAGCGCCACGTTGCATTATATACTGTAATTTTTCGAGTTTTTTTTTTTCCGTGCACATGTGACACGGAATTGTTTTTAATAAATGAGGATGTGTTGGTGTGTGGACTAATATTTATTGCTATAAAACTCTGATAATTATTTACACGGAAATCCTTAGCACGGATAGCATGGAATTTTTCTTCCTATCATTTAGGTTGTCAAAATACATAATTTACATTTATAACTTACAGTTCTACTAATAAAATGAACGATGTTCATAACTAACACACCTATTCTGACACGGATGACCCAGTATTTCATATAATAATTTTTTCATAATCAATACCCAGTCGATTGTATTTTTAAATAGAGATTTTTAAGTTTTTAATTATATTTTTAATAAAGTTTTTAATTAATATTTAGAAGAAATAAGAAATCATATTTAGTTGCACCTTAACTCATTAATATAA
The DNA here is from genome assembly GCA_018835575.1 of Cotesia chilonis. Lineage (NCBI taxonomy): Eukaryota > Metazoa > Arthropoda > Insecta > Hymenoptera > Braconidae > Cotesia > Cotesia chilonis. Next base: position 474,354 of record RJVT01000054.1, read on the forward strand.
AAAATTATTAAAAATGTACGGATAAGACTGACACGGTTGGCCCGGTATTATTTTCCAAAAGCTCACATGAATTCATTTTCTTTATAAATGAGGTAATATTTATAATATTTTTGAGCTGCTTCTTCTGATGAACTTTTTATATTTTCTCCAAAATTTACAGATGATTTTGGTGCATTATATACAGTAAATAGTACTGCAGGATCCGTTGAGGCGATAAGCTTATGCCTAATGTCCCTTATATGATCCATGATTGCAGGCGGATTTTTAGGATCATTGATTGCTGTATACATTGTATATCTTTCAAATTCGTATTTTTCTTCATACCTCTCTTTCACATTATTAATTAGTTTTTCGACAATCTTCTTCTCGTTTTCTTGTAATTCTTTTATATGATTTATTTTTTTTCATTTCATCAATTAAATTTACTTCTTCATTGTCTTTTTTTATTTTTTTTTATATCTTGCCAGAATTCGACGTACTCTTGATTATTTTTTTTTGATTCGTTATTTTGGTGGGGTTGTACATATTTTCCAGTTTGTACAGAATGTAGATCTATGCGTCCCTCTCGCAAAATCATTATAAGTGTAGCTACAAAACATAAAACATTATTCTCAATTACGGAGCTATTTAAATTTCTCTGTTGCATTAGTGATGCAGTTACTTGCATTTTAACACTCAGTAAGAAATTTTTCGTCATTGTGTAAAATGTAAAAGTTTAGTGTAAACTTTAAACATTTTAACGTGTTGATTTAATACGATTAATCATTTATATCCTTTCATCGATTCGCTTTCCGATACAAAAATATATTTTTCAATACTTGAGTAACACTTTTTTAATGCTACACTTACACAAAGCTGTGTTAATTTACTTCTAAGGTAGCTGTCGCGGTTAAACCATAACTTCGAAAAATTCTAAATTTTTGTATATTTATTAATAATATGATGATACAATTACCCTTAAAATTTTGTCAAGTTGCCGCCTATAACCCGAGATGAATTCAATTAATAGTTGGATATTTAACATTGATTGCATATGCTCTTTACAGTTATGTACCAGTTTCTTAGTTTAAAAAAAAAAAAAATTGTCAGAAACTTCCAAAAAACTGACAGTCTTTTAATGTATTTGTTTTGGGTTGAAAAAAAATATTTTTTGAATTTTTGACTGTTTAATTATTTATATACAACGTATTAAAGTTCAAGAATTAATGAAAAATTATATACAGAGTGTGTTAACTATATATGGGTGATTCTCTGTAAGGATGTTTTTTGCTGTTCCGGGCATTTTTTTATAAAAAAAATTGTTATTATTTAACTAAAAAAAATTTATTACTATAGTCAAAAAACATTTCTATTTGAAGCGTTAAAAATTAAAATGAAATAAATTTTGGTTTTTTTGCTATAAATTCGTAAACCACCGAAATATCAGTCCCCTGGGCTGTCCCATTCCCAAAATTAAAATTTTAAAATTAGATTCCAAGTTATTCTTTCATGATATATAATTTTGTCCTTAATGTTTATATTCTTAATTAGTTAACTAACAATATTCTTCAATAAAAAGTAAGGTAAATGTAAGGTTTATAAGGATCTAACTAGCCTTAAGTTAATAACTATAGAGCTGTTAGCGCTTTATCGGCATTTTATTTATGCTGGAAATATGTGTCTGGGCCACTTCAAAACTCAGTCCCCTGACAGCTATTTTTGTTCATAATTTATTTATAAAATTGGATCCATATGTCTTTATATTATTCTAATTAATGTATACATTCATTGAGAACTTAAAAAGTTGAATGCATTGAAATAGTTTGCTTGATTTTTCTCAATTTGATAAAAGAAAATCAGTCCCCTGTCATCAGTTCCTTGTCATGTTACGCATGCAAAAGATACACAAATATCGAAAAATCAAAAATTAATTCGGCTGTTTGTTTATTATAATTAAGCTGATAGTTTTGTAGTCCTTGTTAATTTTTTTTCTAATAAAATCAAAAAAAAATTTGGTTGGACAGTTTTGTACAGATTTAAGACGTCCTTACAGAGAATCACCCATATAGAGAGTATAATATCTATATATATGAATACTATATAGTTTACTTCTACACGGGTACAGTCTTGCGTGAAAATTATGGATTACTTAGATTTCAAGTTCATTTACTTTTGCGGTGCATATAATCTCTAATTATCTGACAATATTGTACCACGACAACCCTGATGGTTAAGAAATCTAATTTGAAATGATTTAAATAAATTTGGGCACTACCTTTTAACACAGATTTGTGTTATTTTCACACAAAACAGTGTTACATACAGATACTGTTCAATTAATACTATGTTTGGATAAAAAAAAAGCGTTAACATACGTTTTTGAGTAAAATTTGACGAAAAGTTTTATACTGTCCAGTGAAAATGAAAATAAATGAAAATTTTTACCAAGAAATTTGTTGCAGTGTTGATGTTTGCCTACTAATCTATTAAGTTGACTGTGGTAAGTCTCTATAACATTAGTTGTACGGTCCTCCTCCCTATTGAAATTACAGATTTGCACAGGTCCTTCTTTGTGTAACCATTGATCATCATAGTACTCGAAGTAGTCGTCAAAAAAATCACCAAAACTTTCTGTCACTTCTTTTTTAATAGCTTCAAACGTTTTGCTAATGCAGTTTGCAGAAAGCAGAGCTAAATATTTTACTAAATTTATAATATAGAAAGTTTCAGGATTTGACCACGTACTCGAGGATGTACTAATTAGTCCTTTGTCCCGTGCATTTTTGACTAGCGCCTATAAGAGATATTATTTATCTAGGTAACTGTATGAACTCAAGAATGAGTGGTTGTGCATGATTAATGTATTGTTAAACGAAATTACTTTAAGATGATGTATAATGACGATTTAAAAAGGCCATACGGCATTCTAAGTGAAAATAGATTTTTTGAAGCTGAAATTTTGAGTTTTCGTGTAGTCAATGTAGAACAAAAGTTGAAGGGGTTAAACGTGTCGTCCCAAAAGATGGAACTATAAGCTTGTCTTTTCTATATTTGTAAATATATCACAGAAATTGGAATACTGCCGTTAAAAATATTTTTTTTTTTAAGAAAAGCCAGCAAAGTAGCTTCTTACGTTGTCTATGACTATTAATTTTGATTAAATTGTTAGAAACATTAATGAAGCTTAAGTTTTATAGACCAAATTGACCGTTGTGTACGGTATTCGTGGCACGGATGGCACGGCCTTACCATATTTCGGTAAAGTTAGATAATTTTTTTATATTTTTTCCAACAATTTAATTCGGTTTTATCTCACTTTGTTATTGTATATGTTCCAAATAATCTTATACTTACTTGGCTATAATGAAAATAACAAGTTCTAGTAGTTATTGCAGGGTAAATAATTTTCAACGCATTCCTCATGGCGATCTCATGGTCCGTTAAACTTTCCCGTGGTTGGAAATTGGGAAATTTACGAGCAAAATACCTGAATGCTCTTAAATAGCACTCCTGTGCTTTGTTCGTCATCAAAACCCAAAAAATAGGAAAAGCCTGGAAAAAATTTTGTAATAGTCATCAAAAGAAGTCATTTTCAACAATTACTATATTTGGGGTTACTGTGCGGTAACGGTTATCATAGCAACGATTGTTATAATTATCAATAATATCTTTACACATTCATTCGTTGTTACCTTAGCCAAAATGCTCAGAAACTGCATATTGTTATTATTTTGCACGTTTGGCACGGCATCGAATGTCGCGTCAACATAAATGAGACCATGAAATGGACAGAGTTGTTGTACAAATTCTTCATCGAAGAAGTACAAGTTAGTGGCGGTGATCATCTGTTTTTTATAATTTTAAAATTCAAAACTGTCCATTCCAGTACTCAGGCTGTATTCCTGTTGATTGTGTTCATATTTTATGCTTTCATTGTTCGTGTTCAATGCAAGAAATTGCCCCAATTCTTCCATTGTATGGACATTCACGCCTATGTTCAGCCGTTGAGGGTTCTCTTGATTTAGAATGCGTTGAATTCTACGACGACTCGTTGGATTATAAGCCACTGCAGAACTTTCATTACCAATTCTTGATTGTGCATCAAGGTTAAGATGTTAGTTAATTTAGTTAATATAGTTAAAAATCGCATTTAAAAGGTTGATGAAGCAATCGTATAAATCTGCCTGTCAAAAATTTTTGAAAGCAACTGTTCTCATGAAATTCCAAAAAATAGCGCCAAAAGTTCATAATTCCTGTGATTCTTTTACTTATTTGGCTTCGTCAATGTTTTTAACCGAAGCTTTCTATGAGACAAATAAATTAGCTGTTTACTTCCATTAGTATTTGCAAGTAATCGATGTACCAAAAAAATTTAAAATCAATTACATACGATAAATAAAGAACATGTAGTTATGCGCTGGTTAAGTCGATAATCATTCTTTGAAGCTCGCGCGATCATTTTTCATAGTTATTTATTAATTAATACCATTCTATGCTCGGAATCTATACCTTAAGTTACGGAGAATATTAAATGTATAAATTTATGTTATTGCTAATATTTTTATTGGAGTTAAAACCTATCGTTACATTCACGGTAATCGTAGAACGGATGGAACGGCTTCATTATTTGCCGATAATTGACATAATTTTTTTCTACCAACGTTTTTTCAATACATCAAATTTCATGTCATGAATTAGTAAACTTTTTTCCTGAAAGGTTTTTTAGTGTTGCATGACAGCAGTAAAGTATCAAAAATTTTCGATAAACATATCTACATGGTATTTAATTTTATTTTTCGCTCATGTTCTAGCACCTACCATGCAGCAAAATGTGAAAAGCAGAAAGAAATTATGTGCATCAGTTCACTTTTATAAATAAGCCAGTTATCGTTCTCTTAGACATCCTTAATGTTATCTTTAATTTCAACATTTATTATGAGTAAATAGAGTACAGATAGAAAAGCTACATATAGGAAAGCTACTGATAGGAAAGCTACATGCAAAATTAATAAGCGTGAATTTGCGTAAGCGAAATGATTTTATTGTAACATTTTATATTAATCATATAATTTGAATTTCAATAAGCTAAGCGTCATGAAGAATGATATATTAGGTTTACTTCAATTTTGCGGCGCGGTATACTTCTCGCGGCTTCTGTCCTGGAACACAACTAAAATCTCTGATGGTTGAAAAAAATTTATCAATCGTTTGTAAATTAGGATTTGCATCATGATTGTGTTCGATGCCTTCGGCTGGTGAAAATTTATTGTCTTGAAAATATCCGTGGCCTGGACACTTAGGCGTATTGCAATATAAGTGGCTACAATAATAAATATTAAATGAAAATTTATGATATAACAATTTGCCAATCTTATACAAAGATAAATATTCTTGTTACACAACATAAGCAATCTGAAGTTATATGATATTGCTTTCTTTTCCGTCCCTTAAATCTGTTAGATATATATTTCACATATTGGTGAGAATATTTAAATTATGTATCGTTACCTCAATTGTACTTACATTTTAGTTCCACCCATCGTTCTTTTCGTAACATGATAAGCGTAACCATTAAAGTGCCACTTTTCGTATTTGCCTTTTTTTTTCTTTTGTTAAATTCGCACTAATATTAATTTTAACCCTCATCATCAATTACATTTAATTTGATATTTAATATGACCAAGAATTTAAAGACATTCAATTTTTAACCTTAAATTAAAGCAATCCAGAAACGCCAAATTTCCTATCTTTCATCATCGATTGAGTACTAATCACATTGACCAGCGCTGCTTTAAAAAATTTTAATGAAAACTGCCGATTAACGGCGCTGGAGTAACCCAATCAGGAAGCAAATATATATCAGTACACAATTTAAAATTTCATTTCACAAAAATTGTTCAAGTCAGAGCGAGTCACATAAATTTTAATTTAATACTTATTTGAATGCCTATAATACCTTTTTAAAAAATAATATCGGATAATCTGTGCCAAGGTAGGTCCAGCGAATTATTAGTTATAATCATTTTTCGTTAAATATGTACAACGTGGGTGTAAAAGTTTTCAGTAATAGAAAAAAATAAGAAGCAAATAAATACTATTTATCATGAGAACAAAGTCGAATTATTAACTACAGCATAAAATTATTCAATTTAATAAACAATTTTTAATTTTCAAACAAATCAGAAATTCTAAAAACTACGTAAATTTATTTATTCCGATATTGTGTCCGAAAAATTGTTACACACATATTTATTGCACAACTGCGACTTACCTGTACTGATTTTGAATTATTCATATTAGGTAGCCGAATAGTGATCTTCAAGTAGTAAAAGAAAGGTATAATGACAACAGATATGATTAAAATTTTACAATTAAAAAGATATTGATTGTATAAATATTCTTAATTGGAAGAATAACATTTGATATTTATAACAAAAAATAGATTTACTTTAATTTAAGGTGTGTTTAGGAGAGTCGAGTTTCACCCTGACTCTTTTTGACAATATGAATAGAGTATTTATCGTCTCTTCATTTTGATTGTACTACCAGGTCACTTCTGTTGAGGTGTTTTCCATAATATTTTGTGACCCGTAATGAGTATCTAATGATTATCTATTCTACTGACAATTCTGTTGTATTGAATGATTATTAATTTTTATAGAATAAGTAGTCAACAATTATTAATTTTTATAATATAATTCACCTTGTATTGATAATATATCTTGTTTACTTGTGATTATTAACTATCCGTGACAAAGTAAGGCGTGCTTGTTGTTGACCATACTTTTTTTTTAAGAATTTTGTTAGTTGAATTATAGATTATAGAATATTGTTAAAAACTTCACACAAGCCGTCTATGTAGAGATGAATGCCACAAATTCAAGTAGTGGCCTCATTCTTAAACTAAAGGCGAGTAGGATGTTAATTATCCTTTTTTTTTTGTACCACCGGCCCATCCGTGTCAAAGTGTCTTCTATAATTAACATCCTTGCACTTATTTTCGTTTCTTCATTGGTCTTATAGAAATTAATTATAATTTTTAATAAATAATTTCCGCGTAATCAAGCCACGATAAGTGACGTAAAATCTTATCAAAAAATAATTCTTAATTTATTATTGCGCCAAGTACCTATATTAATACTGTAATTAATTATAAGTTCCGGGCCATTTGTGCAACGAAATTTTCAGTGAATTTTCACCAATTAATCATTTTTATTTTATAATTCACTTTTTATCGAATAAATAGTACATATTTTTTTTTTATTCGTAGTGCATCATGCGTTTCAAGTTCAAATTTCAATATTATTGTAAATTTTTCTTAAAATTATAATATTGTGCAGGTAAAATGTGATATGTATTAAATTAAATAAATTTCATCTATGGAAGAGTGTGCCAAGGTTGGTTCACAAAATTTATTTAAAATTGCAGTTTACGTTTTATACTAAGCTGATTACGAACTAAAATTTATGTTTTAAAGAATAATACCAAGCTCTTTATATTAAGATTGAAACTGTTAACTTTTTTAAAAAATATTATTTGAAAAATTATCAAGAAGAATGATTAATTAAAATAGAACTTTATATTTTATCAAATAATAAGAAAAGTAACTTGGGAAAATTAGTTATAGTGTATATTTTTTTTAACATGAAGTCTTAACTTTCCAAACTGGATTTGTATTTCGGACAAAAAAAATATTAAATTTCACACTTTCATGTACGAATTTACTTGTTATTTAAACTTTTCAAAATTTGTTTATAAACTTGTCATATTTATATAGCTCATCTGAATTTTAAAATTATTTTTCTTACCGTCAACTTATTATTTGATTTGGCGCCCTTTGCACGAAACCGCGTTATTTTTCGCTTAACATATCCTAATATTTTTATCACTAAATTTTTTTCTCATTTATGTCCATTGTTATTTAAAAATTTTAAGAAAAAATGTCCAGAAATTCGAAGAAGATACCTGCAAAATTTGATTCGTATAATGAATTGAATAAGTGGCTGCTTAATTATCAGGAAACAAATGGAAACAAATTTAACGTTCACAATAGTGAATCATTGTATAAAGTTTACAAAAATCGACCTGCTGTCGATTTTAATCCGTATCTAATTTACGACAGGATTAAATACAGATGTTCTACATTTGAACAAAAAGAAAAAGATTTGCCGTAAGTATCGAAATAATTATGTATTTTTGACACTTTTTAATATCATTTTTTATTAACAGGGAGACTTGCCCTGCAAAATTGTGGCTAAGTACATCACCGCATAAAAAAAATCTGCAAGTCGATGACTTTAATAATGAACACAATCATCCGTCGGCTGTAAGTAATAGGAAGTTTTGTGGTTTTTAGAAAAAAATTACTTTTTTGACAGCAAAGTATACTTACACTCTTTTTTCAAGATTTCAATTAAATAAATTATGATTTTTTCTTTTCCAGATAGTTGGAAAAGATGGACCGATAAAACAAAGGCAACTCCTTTTGGAAAATGCTATTAAGCTTTATGAAAAATTTCAGGCCCAAAAATCATAACCTGTAGAAACAATAACAGAAAGTATAAGAAAATCTAATTATAAATTGCCAATAAGTGGTCATACAAGCACTAACAGATATGCCACTATGCAACCTGTAGTTATGTTGATACGAATTAATGATCCTGCAGACGTAGAATTTATCAAATTCACATCTTTTCTTCAGTCGTTGAGACCAAGAGTAGATGTCGAAAGTATTTTGAATAATAAAAGTTTTATAAATCTTCATAACTTACTAAAGATTGACAAAAACAATGTTTTCAAAATAATAAATTTTGATCTACGTAAAATGGAAAAATATTTTACGAAACTAGCGTACGAAGCTTTAAATATATTGATGAACGCGAAAATAAAGTCTTAATAATAATTATAATAAATTCATAATCATTATGTTCTATTTAGCCAACGTTCTTGTAAACTGATTTTCTGTTTGTTTATAAAAAATAAAATTATAAGTATTAATCAACTAAGACTTTTCATTCAATAATTGATAGGGAACCCATAATAATGTTTATTATAAAAAATAATACTGGTCTATCTTAGTGGATAAAATTTTTAAAATATTATTTGTTAATTTTGTAATACTCTTTTAGCGTTTCTTAGATCTTTGGCTGGCTATCAATAAATTTGAATTTAGAATAAATACCATTAGGGCTATCCATGCCAATTAGGCTTTATGAATTAATTACAATATTCAAATCTTATTGAAGTCTTGAGTGTGAACTAACTGTGTTATTTATTGCAATATCTTATAAATATCTGAGTAAGATATTTATCATCCCTACCATTTCATATTACTACAAGGTCGTTTGTGAAAAAGTTTTTCTTTTTAAATGATCAATGACCCTTCATTTATATTCAATAAGTAACCTATAACTATCAGTTTTTAAGTTCTTGATAATTATTCCGGGCCATCCGTGTATGGAATTTTTCACGTGAAATTTAAATGATTATCATTTTTAATTATCATTAATCATAATTTTTATTTAAAATTATAATATGGTTTAAGCTGATTTTATGTGATTTAAAATGAAAAAAATTATTTAAAATATGGCAAAGGGGGCTAAGAAAAGTCGAGTCTTATCCCGACTTTTTATAAATATCTAAGCCAGGTATATATTATCCCTACCCATTTTATATTACACTGCTAGGTCATTTGTAAAAAAAGTTTTTCTTCGTAAACTTTCAATTCCTTTTTATTTCCATCTGTTAATTAGCCTGAACCTATGAATTCTTTTGTTTTTAATTATTATTCCGGGCCATCCGAGCTTAGAAAACTTCACGTGAATTTTCAATAATTATTAATTTTCACAGTCAAATTGACCTTTTAACGAATAAGTACTGCATTTTTTCAAATGATTTTCAATTATCCGTGCTAAAGTTAAACTTGCTTATTTCATTATATTATTTTTTTAATTTTATTGTTCACAAAATTTCATATAATTAAAAAAAAAGCAAACTTAAGCCGTTAATGTGAAAGTGAGTTTGTCAGATTCAAATAGTGCTGCCAGCTTTTAACTAAAGAAAAGCAGGATATGAATTATCCTTTTTATTTTTACTCTACATGCTTTAATTTTTATTCCATGATTAGTCTGCTACAAGTTAATGTTTATTCTCAATAACCCATATAGCAATCTTTTTCAAGGCTTGAGCAAATCTAGTCTCAATTTCGATAGTTGTTAGTGTCTTTTTCTTCCCATGGGTCTTCCTCCAGATACTTGAGGCAAATTCAATTGACAAGCCTTGTACAAGAACTTTGGGCCAGATTATAGCTCAAGTCTTGAGAAAGACTGACACCAGAAGCATGCTAAATCTTGAGCAAATCTTGAGCAAGTCATGAGTAAGTCTTTCTTGCGAGTTTCTGGTACAAAAAATGCGTCAGAAAGTTTTTCAATGCACCTTGCTTTAGACTTATCTCATATTCTTGCACAAGATGTCTTGAACTAGTTATATATAAATCTTGAACAATGTCTTTTTAAATAAACTTGAGCAAGACCCATATGTAGAAAAAGACACTAGCTACTAGGGGTTTTGCTCAAGACGCTGGGACCAAAATCTTGCTCAAGCACATGTTACGTGGGAAATAATCTCCCCTTAGTCGAGTCATGATAAGCCACATAAGTCTCTATCAAAATATATTTTTTTATCCATTACTTGCGATCATCTACCAATTTATAATAATACGGTATTTGATAAATTATCCCGGGCTATCCGTGCCAAGACATTTTTTATACATTTTTAATTATGATTAATTTCTATTAAATAATTGGCCTTTTACAAATTATACATCATTTATTTTCTTCAACAGTTACGGACCATTTCCACCAAACTCTCTTTCGTTAATTATTAACAATCGGTAAATGAAAATGATCTTCTCAACGTTTGGCCTTGCATCGGAAATTACAATTTATTAGCAAGAGTTTTATTTTAAAAATGGGACAATAATAATAAATTTTGTATAGAGTGAAGCAACAAAAGTGGAAGCAGTAATGAAGAAGTGGCATACGCGTCTCTGACTGTTGGTCTCAGATTACATTTTTTTATTTTAAGTAGTAATACACCACCTGTTTCAAAGCTAAATTCTAATATTTATAATAATTTTTATTATAAATTATAATTTTGTTTAAGTTAGTTATACATTGTTTAAAATTACAAAAAATTATTTTATTGTATGATAAGGTGGGCTGAGGAGAGTCAGGCTTCAGCGTCATTCCTTATGACAATCTGAGTCAGTTATTAGTCATCCCTTTCTTTCCATAGTTCTACCAGATCATTAGTAAAAAAGTTTTTCTTTACAAATCATCTATGACCATTTTTATTCATTAAGTAACAAGGAACCATAAATTTTTTAATTTTTAATAATTAATTCCGGACCGTCCGTGCCAATAACTTTTTTTAAAAAATTATTAATATTCACAATGAAATAAACCTTTTACTGGATCGGTATTTCATTTTCTTATTTTAAGTAGTGTAATACACTACCTGTTTCAAAGTTAAATTCTAATATTGATAATAATTTTTTTTTATAAATTATTATATTGTTTACATTGATTTTATATTGTTTAAAATAAATAAAATTATTTTAATATATGGCAAAGGGGGCTAAGAAGAGTCGAGTCTGGGCCCGACTCTTTATAAATATCTGAGCCAGGTATTTATTATCCCTACCCCTCCATATTACTACCAGATCATTTGTGAAGAAATTTTTTTTCTTTTTTTTTTTTATTTATTCAAAAATTTAGAACCTGAAGCCGAAGCTCCCTAAGGGCCTTACATTAATTATACAAATAATCCTAGCATTCATACAATCCACAAGGCGAGAAGACATTTAACATTAATAACGATTATTTCAAAATGATAATAACAATTATAATTATATTGTGAAATAAAATAGAATATGTGAAATAAAATAGAATATGTGACATTGACTCAAAGCAAATAATTAAAGAGTTCTGTGAGATTCATTAATTAATTAATTAAATAAAAATATTGTTTATATATCGTCTCGAGATAAGAAGAATGCATAACATTTTGATCTGAATTGACTGTAATCAGTGATTTGCACAATCTCCTCCGGTAACTGATTCCAAACTCTAACTGCCGTGACCAAGAATGATTTATCATATGTTACTGTCCTAGCATATGGTAAGCTAAGCACATCTGTCTGTCTATCTGATCGCACCCGAACTGATGTTAATACGCTGGAGCCGTGCATCAATATTCCATCGTAATGTAACCGCAGCATCTTAAAGACTGTGCAAGCAATCAAAAAATCACGTCGGCCTGACAATGTCAGCCAGCCAAGTGATCTTCTGCTAGGAGTGATATGATCATGCCTTGCTAGCCGAAATATAAACCTGATGCAGGCGTTAAGCTTCCTTTGTAACTTTTTCTGCAAAGTACCAGACATGTCCGTGTAAGCAGCTGTACAGTAGTCGAACATCGGAAGAATTAATGCTGTTTATATAGATGATAACAAATCATCTATGATTTTTCGTTTTTATTCAATAAATAATCAGGAACTATTAATGGTTTAGTTTTCAAAAATCAATTCCGGGCTATCTGTGCCCAGGAATTTGAGGTATATTTTAAACAATCATTAATTTTTATAATATAATTAATCTTTCAGCGAATATAACATACTTTTTTAATCATTTAAGTAGTAGTGTCTGACCCCTGATAAAAAAAAGTATTGAGACAAAGAAAAAAGTATTGAAAAGTATTGGTCTTCTAGTCAATCCAACACTTTTCAATACTTTTTCCTCTGTGTCGATATTTTTTTTTCATTCAGGGACCCGTATCGAGTTTAAACTTTAACATAATTGATTATTTTTCTTTAAGTTATGATATTAATCAGGTAGATTTGATATTTAGTAAAAAAAAAAAAGAGAATTTGTTTAATATTTGGTAAGGTGTGCCTAGGAGAATGAAGCTTCAGCCTTATTCCTTATAACAATCTGAGTCTCTGAGTCTCATATTTATTACTCCTTTCTTTCTATAGTTCTCTAAGGTCATCAAAGTAAAAGGTAAACGATGATGAGTCGAATTTTATCCAGACTTCTTATGACAATTCGAATCAGATATATATTATTCCTATTCTATCATTTTACTACAAGCTCAGGAGAAAAAAAGTTTTTCTTTATAAATCTTCTATGATCCTTCATTGTTATTCAATGAATAACCTGAAACAAGTAATTTTTTTGTTATCAACTATTAATTCCGCGTCATCCGTGCCAAGAAATTTTTTATAAACTTTGAAAAAATTATTAATTTTTTCAATAAAATTGACCTTATATCGAATAGGTATTATATTTTCTTAATTTGTAAATATATAACAAGGTGGGCTAAGGAGAGTCGAGTTTCATCCTGACTACTTATGACAATCTAAGTCTGGTATTTATAGTCTCTATCTTTTCATAGTACTATTAGGTCATTTGTGGGCTAAGGAGAGTCAGGGCTTCAGCGTGATTCCTTACAACAATCTGAGTCAGTTCTTAATCATCCCTTTCTTTCCATAGTTCCATCAGATCAATTGTAAAAAAGTTTTTCTTTACAAATCATCTATGACCATTTCTATTGATTAAGTAACCAGAAACCATAAATTTTTTAGTTTTTAATAATTAATTCCAAGTCATCCGTGCCAAAAAATTTTCTGTAATTTTTGAATAATTATTAATATTGAATATGAAATAGACCTTTTATCGGATAGGCATTACTTTTTCTAATTTCAAGTAGAAATATACCACCTGATTTTTATCCTGATTTCTTATTCTTATGACTATCTGAATCTGGTATTTTTTATCTCTATCCTTTCATATTACTACCAGTTTATTTATGAAAAAGTTTTACTTTATAAATCATCTATGACCCCTTATTATTATTCAATAAACATTCGAAAACTATTAATTTTTTTGCTCTTAATAGTAAATTCCGGGTCAACCATGCCAAGACATTTTCTGTAAATTTTAAAAAATGATTAATTTCAATGGAATAACTGGTCTGGTACTGATTGTATAACATATTTTTTCTTCAATAATTACGAATAATTAAAATTCATAAGTAATGGTTTTGTCTTGACAAAATGATTAAACAATAGTCTAATTTGTATAGAAGAAGCAGTAAAAGTAACAGAAGAAGAGGAGCATGCATGCGTCTCTGATTATACTGTTGGTTTGAGAACTGTATATAAAAGACCGGGATTGATGCTATTCACATTTTGTTCATATTTCTCGATAGTCCATATTATAAAATGAATAATATTAGTCTGGGTACGTGAGATTTTAATTAAAACAAGAACATTGGGTCATTTGTGTCAAGAAGGGCACAGTTAAATATTTAGAACCCTTTAACTTTTTAATATAATTAACTTAACGCTAATTAAATGGTTTTTATCAATAATACCGGGTCATCTGTGCCGAGGAGTTATCCGTAAATTACTTACAAGCCCTTATTTTCACATTTTCTCTAGTAGACCACAGATAAAAATAATTATTTGCAAACAATATCGGACCATTATAATTACGATGAGCCTTGACTATTATTCACAGATTTTTCATATTTATATTATAATTAACCGAGCTCTGATTATATTTGATTTTTTTTTTGTGTTAATAATTTTAGTCTGTCTGTGCTAAGGTGCACCGTGCTAATTGTTGACACCATTTTAATTTTTATTAAATTATTGATCGAATAATAATATTTTTTAGTAAACAATTTATTATTGTAAATGTTATATATATTTAAAAAAAAAATCAACTTAAAAATAAATATGTTTAAAATGAATAGGAAACACGTGTTTAAGACAGATTGAAAGTTTTGGAGTACTTTTATTTTTAAATAAAAATTATGTATATGAGAGCCCACCAAAAAAAAATATAAATGTTATTTATCATCAAAACAATAAAAATGTTTTTAACAATATGAAATTGTTTAAATAAATTAATTAATTATTACTCACAAATGTAACTGTAATTTATCATCCTGTATTGTTTCATTTTAATCCAGTAGTGCTTGTAAAAATTTATACACTTGAATTTATTAATACTTTATAGTTATTGATATTTATTAAATAACTAATAAAAATGCCACTAGTAAAGCACCATTCATTTCAAGGTTAATCTTTAATATTAATCATAATTATTATTTCAAATTATAATTTTGTGTCAGTTAATTATATTTTATTTAAAATTAAAAGAATTAATTTATTATATGATAAGGTGAGCTGAGGAGAGTCAGGCTTCAGCGTGATTCCTAATAATAATCTGAGTCGGTTATTAATCATCTCTCTCTTTCCATAGTTCTACCAGGTCAATTGTCAAGAAGTTTCTCTTTACAAATCATCTATTACCATTTCTATTGATTAAGTAACCAGGAACCATAAATTTTTTAGTTTTTAATAATCAATACCGGGCCATCCGTGCCAAGAATTTATTGTAAATTTAGAAAAAATATTAATATTTACAATGAAATAGACCTTTTATCGGATAAAATAAAATTACGATAGTACACGGAAAAAGGTACTAGAATTTTTTCTATAGGACCAAACGAAAATAAAAAAATTATTGCAGGCAAAAATCTAAACCATAGTTTACTCATAAACCGGTCGTTTGTGGGTTACTTTTCGATTAAATTTATTAGGAAACGAGCTAATTCAGTGAACTTCGCATCACCTAAAATATATTTTATTACACTTTTTAATCAGCGATTATCAATCTTTAAACTATTATCTACTTCGATGAAGTAGAATGAATACTAGCTCTATGAAGTGCGGTCAGAATTTTTCAAAGTTATCAAATGAAACTCGGTTCTCATTATTGCCTGAAAATGAAGATCCCAAAAAATGAACCCTGAATTTATGAAATTTTTTTATGTTTATATATACAGAAGATTTTGGGTTATAGCCAGACCAAACTACATCAATTCATATATATATATATATATGTATGTGTTCTCTACATTTCTGTGACTCATTTTTTTTTTTTATTTTAAATTAAGCTAATGGCCTCATATTTGCTATGTATAAAAAAATTTTTGATATAAATTTATTTTTTTGATTAGTAATTGACGTTTTACATTTCCGTGACTTATATACATTTTGTATATAATTGTATTTATGGGTCATTATGCCAAATCACCTGATTTTAATAATCTAATTTTTTGATCTTGTTGAATATTTTATGTTTTTGTACATATATAAAGACACCTTATCCTAAATTTTGAGCTCTTAATTTTCAAAAACCTTAGAGATATGAATTTTTGAAAATTTCGAAAAAATAACGATGAGATAATTTCAGAAATTTATAACTCCTGATTAAATTATTGTCATTTCATTTAAGCAGTAGCTATTTTCTTCAAGCTCGAAGAGCTCAAGAACATATAATAAGTGCAATTTTGAGGGCTTAATTACGAAAGTAGCGGGAAGTTGCAGGGACGGCTTTCAGGGTCAACCGTTTTCCTAATTTTTTCAGTTTTCTTTCGTTGACGATATCTGTCGAACGAATCAACCAATTTCGACCCGCTTAGTGGCGATCGATGTGGTTTTTTATAGTCTAGAGCTGATTAGTTTTTAGAATCGATCGGTGGAGCCGTTAAAAGTTATCCAAAAAAAAAAAACACATTTTGAAAAATTTTTTTCCTTATTTTTCTTAAGCTTCTCAAAATCTATTAATCCAAATCGGTCCTATTTATTTTAAAAATATAAGTTTGGCCAAGCCTTTTCAAATGACACCAACTACGATCAAATTCGGATAAGCCGTTCAAAAGTTATAAATGGTTCACATACTTTCACACACACACACACACACACACACACACACACACACACACACACACACACACACACACACACACACACACACACACACACACACACACACACACACACACACACACACACACACACACACACACACACACACACACACACACACACACACACACACACACACACACACACACACACACACACACACACAGAGGCATAGTCACAACCTCCCGGAAGTAGTCAGGGAAGCTTCCTGTAACCTTCAAACGTCGAGATTTGATGAAAACTCGATTTTTGCAAAATGGGGTAAAACCATTCATTTCCAAATTTTTGAAAATCTTCGATTTTCTTAGCGGACAATTAAAAATAATAAAAAACTCAATTTTGTTAGTTTTTAATCATCTATAACTTTTGAATGCGTAATTCGATTTTCATTTTCGACAATGCATTCAACGCAGTTTCTTAAGCACAAAAAATCTATACTTGGTTATATTGCGATTTTTCCGCACACTTTAAAGTTATTTTAAAAAAACTTAAAAATTCAAATTGTTTTTGTGTCAAATGCCGTTATGCAAATCAAAACTATCTGTTCAAAAGATATAACAATTTGAAACAGCACATCAGACAGTATAAAAGTGATTTGATTAGTAATAGATTAGATTTAAATGGTAAATTTACAATGTAAATAATAATAATAATAATAATAATAATAATAATAATAATAACATTATAGCAGATATATAATTATTAAGTATATTGGCGGCACTTAGGGAATATAATCAAATAATACCGATAACATAATAAGTATATTGCTGGATCAATGTTATTTTATTCAAAATTTAGTAACATTTTAATATTTGACATATTTATTTTATGAACTATTTTTTTGAACACATAAAATCATATATTTAGACACTGCAATGTTTGCAGTAATAGTCTTCTCTTTTAATAAGATAACATCGTTTAATGTAGCAAAAAATAATCAACTCTTTTAGTACGTGTCATTACTATTATCAATCATTAACGCTCAACTATATCATTTGTTAGAAAAGAATATTTTTGGCTTAGTATTAATCATATAAGTATTATGTTTATTTCATAAACTATTTTTTTAACACATAAATTCATATATTTAGACACTGCTATGTTTGCAGTAATAGTCTTCTCTTTTAATAAGATAACATCGTTTAATAAAGTAAAAAATAACGAACCCATTCAGTACGTATCATTACTATTATCAATCATTAACTCTTAACTATATAATTTGTTAGAAAACAATATTTTTATCAGATTATTTATCATCTATGTAATATATTTTCATTTTTATATTATTTTGCTATAAAAATTGAAAATATCAGTATTTAAATTTTCGACATAATTAAATACTGTTTTAAACCTAAAAATTACTTACTAGTTTTACCTTTAAACCTACAATCCTACATTTTTAAGACTTAGAGAAGTTTCATTTCAGAAGAAATATTTTTAATTCTTCGATCACATAAAATGATAAATTGAGTGTAAGTCATGTATTTATTATTGTTTTAATAATTAATCATTATTAGAATTAGAATAACACTTATTCATACAAGAAAAACTAAAATAAACCTTTATAATTCGTAGATAAATACTTAAATTTTGGAGTATTATTCAGGCATATAATCATATTAATAGATTCGTCGATATTTTTTTTTCATAAAATACGAAAAGTTCAATCAATATCGAAAATCCCAGGAATATTCCTGAGTTCCATTAATTTTTTGTTAACCTAAATGAAGTTTTTTTTTTTCTTTAAGTTCTTTTAGTTTAGCCGCAAATTGATTATGCACATACAACCTTATTTGTGCTTCAGTTCTTCTTCGCATAATAGGATGTTCAGAAATAAATTCCTGTATACTTTTTCCAGAAGGACATTTCATATCTTTAATACAAGATGAAAATTTTTCTAATACTAATCTACGCTCTTCTTCAGACCAGGTTGTTTTCACATTATTTCGCTTAGGACCTACTGCAACAGAACAAAAAAATAATCAGTACAAATTTCGAAGCCGTTTTTTCACAATAGTACTAATTTACAGAAAATCTTGAAGTAACATTTTACGGTATTCTTGGAATAAAAGTACTCTCATGTGATTGCATTATCAAATTGCTTACAAAAATTTACCAATTCCTTACCATCATTCAGATCAATTTTTTTTTGTACGGGTTTTTTTGATCTCTTCTTTGTAGCACCTTTTAGTTCTTCGAGCTCATCACTTGATGAGTCGAATTCTAATAAACGTTTTCTCTTTGGAGCTCTAGTTTTAGATTTCTTAAGATATCTGTCGTCTGAATCATTGGAATTTTCTTCTTCCGTAAAGTTAGGAGATGAATTTTCTCCAGTAATTTCGTCGTCATAAATTGGTGAATTAATTTTATTTACTGGATCATCTTTAAGACTAGCCGAGCTGCTGCAAGATGCTATAAATCAAAACAATGTATCAATATTTACACGACAAAAACATTTAGTGTATTGACAGGAAAGTTACTTAATCTAAAAGTTTGGAATAAAAAAAAATGCGTAAATGAAAACAAGTTTTTTTGCTTCTAGAATTTCTTCTCTTGATTAATTATTTTCAATTTAAGTTTTTTTAAGCTGATCAGTAAAAGTCAATCGATACCAATTTAGTTCCCAAACTAAAAGTAAAATTTATAGCACCATTTGATTTTAACATCGTGATTTGATATGAATATCAATTGATAGAAATGGTCAGTATAATTGTTAATCAATATTGTCGGTCCGTTTATTCCGAAAAATAAAATTATTTGTAGGAAAGACATTCATGTACTTTATAAGAAAGCAATGAAATTTTTATTTAGAAAACATAATTTTTTATGAAGATATAAAGAATAAAATTCTTCCAATCTTGTATTATATATGATTTCACAACAATTGATACAAATGAAATTTCTATCGTTCAAAAGATCAATAACTAAAAAATCAAAATTTTAATTTTTTTCAATCTTTGAAACTGTGTCAGACAAACAGCTCCAAAAAAAGTTAAAAATTTTCTTGCTTTCTCAAGTCATTTAACTAGTATCCATCAATCTGCGCTAAAAAATGGACTATTTTTTTACTGATCAAACTATTCTGGATAATAGCAAAAAAAAATTAAAAATTTCGAGAGTTTTGTTTCAATACTACGATAACTATCATCGCAATTTTTAATTCTTTAAAATTCAATATCAGCTTTCACTCAAAACTTACTAACAATCCTACTAACATTACGCTATTCGAGATTAAAGTTGAATTCATGTTAAATTTTAGCATGTTATTATTTTTCAGTATAACTTAATCAAAAAAAAGTGAATCGTTTATTTGAGAAACCCCAAAAGTCATATTTTTTTCAAGATGAAAATTATTGCATTTTTCGGTTCTTTGAATTTCCTTCCACTCGTACCAGCACCAAAAAATATTAAATCCGTGTTTAAGACCTAACCAATCGGTCGATATAAATCTCGTTTAGTTGAGAAACCCCATAAGCCTCTGACTTATGGGGTTCTTCAAATAAACTATCAATTTTAAAATTCCAAAAATAAATTTCTATTGTTTTTTTTTTTTTTTTTTTTTTTTTCAAAAAAACTTCTGAGAAAAAAAATTCAGTTTAATGTAAAATTCTTAAATTTTAATAATTTTCGCAGTATGGGTTTAGAAAAATTTAATTAAATTATTGTTTAATTGTTTGATATGATTTCACTGGTCTTAATTTTAAAATGATTGATTGATGATAATTGATTAGAATCTAAATTTACTGTTCAATACTTGAATTTTAATGAGTTCTACAATATTGACTTGATGGATTAAAATTGAAAATATGATGTTTTTTTGTTGACTCTGATTTAACTGTTTTAAATTCTAAAATTAATGATGACCAAATAAAAATATATTATATTTACTGTTAAATACTTTGATATTAATAATTTTCCCAATTTTAGTTTTATTAAGTTAGATTGTGATAAATTAAAATGTTTTTTATTGTTGACTCTCAGTTCACTGATTTGAATTTAAAAATAGATGATTTATTACAATTTCCGTTGATTGTAGTGCCAATACGTATTTTGTACCTCATTTTATAAATATAATAAATTATTCATGGAGAAAAATCAATATATTAATCATTTTATTGCTATTTTATTCGTTTTGATGAGAAACCCCATAAGTCAATCAACATCGAATCATTATTATGAGTAGTAGTAATTAACAATTAAATTTATTCATCCTCGAATATTTTTTCAGGATACTAAAATTATTATTATTCGTCATTGGTTCATGATGATAATGCGAACTTAACCGATAAATATGTCTTTTACTTCTCCTAAAAAATTTAGTATTTTCGGCTTATAGGGTTTTCCAAATATACGATTTAAGTAAGATCAATTGTTTAGTAAATTTTTTAATTTCTACAAATTATTTCTTACGAATTATTAGAAATTTCCTATGGATTGTTAGTTCTTTGCATTTTAATGTGCTCTATTCATAAAATGGTGTTCTAGAAGCTATTTATTCGTCTGAGGAATTTCAATAATTTAATAGAAGATTATTTATAGGAAGTAAAATGATCTACAAAAAAACCACAAATTACATTTTTCAATAAAGTAAAGAGTTACAATGAAAAATTGAAAAAATGTTATAATACATCACAAATAGAACTTCGACCTTGAATAACTTTTAAAGAAGTTAATTTATCGAAATATATGAGCCATATTTTTGTTATATCTTAAAGAGCAAAAAATAAGTCAATCTCTCAGTCCAGTATAGTGTGTTACGACATCGTAATATATATAACGACAATATATATTGTACATACCTTCAGATTGGTTCAACATAGACCCAGCATTAATTTGAGCTCGTGGTATTACGCTTGGAACACCAGATGCCACCTCTAATATTTTAGAAACACCACAGAGGTCTCTGGTCACAACAGATTGTCGGTAATACGACCGATGAATATTTTCGGCATGGCCCATAAAGTTGGAAATGTCATAAATTTGACATTCATCGATTTTTAACGAAGCGACTGTTGTCGCGAAGTGTTTCCGTAGTTGTGTTGCCCTTAGCCGTTCGGGATGTTGAGCACCACAAAGCTTACTAAATCTCCGCATAAGTCCGCAAGCATGTAGATACTTATAACGAGTGCCGTCAAAACCCGGTAATCCAAATAAATGAGGATTTTTGGGATCGACATTTGCGGCTTTACGATGGTCAAGTACTCGCTGAACATATTTCTGCATCTCATTTGACATGATTAAAGGAACTTCACGACCTCTTTTCCCTCCAAATTCAAACCGTATATATGAGTCAACAATTATTTTTTCATCTGATGTTAAGCGAGCGTATTCTTCAGGATTCGTTTTTTCAAATTTGTCAGCGTTCTTATAATCATCAATTTTTACCCTTTCCAGCTCACCTGGACGCTTTCGATTGAACAATAGAACAAAAATTAATGTCATTTCAGACAACAATTTCCAAGTTCGGAAACGGAAATTGTGCTCTAAAAAATTATAGGCCGAAAGCAGATGTTTTAAAATGAAATCACGAAATCGATCAATGTCGTCCATGGTTGGCAATAAGACCTGTTTGTATCGCTTTTGAGTTGCTTGCACATTTCGAGCTAGACTGTTAACTTTAATCGGAAATTCAACTTCATGAATTTTTAGAAAATATTCTACATCCTTCGCTTTTTTGTAATCCCGCTGTTTAATTAGCTCCTTCTCATACAGCTTAGCAATCTTAGTTACCCAAGTACCCGCCGTTGTCGCAGTTGATGGTGATTTGCACTCATTACTTTCAGCATCAGCACCAACAATACTTTGGATAGCTATAATCAAATTGTCATACATCCTTGGGTCAAGAATATCAGCAAAAGTATTTACGTTAACTGGATTACACTTTTGGTCAATTCTACCACTTTTAAAACAATGTTTATTGTATTCTCTTAACTTGACTAAAATACTTCCCAGCATTCTTGCTCGTGAACGAATCATCGAGTGTTGATGTGGATTTGTATATTTTTGAGATAGTTCATTGACAAAAGTAATCAGCAACGGATCTTGTCTTACAGCTTCTGAAATACTGTCGTCATTATTAATTGCAAGTATTTTTCTTGTTAATGATGTTGCATTGTTACAAATTTGACCCATTAAAATTTTCGACTTTATAAGACCTGATCTATCTCCATTAGATTCTTTATCATATAGACATTTATGGCGATTGATATATTGTAACCATCGCCCACATTTATGGCATGGCTTGAAGTCATGTACGGTAGCTAACGAAACCTTTTGTGGTTGTCGAGTAACGAGTAATCTACCATGGTTGAAATCATTATTTAAATTGAAGAGCTGCGTTCCCTTGAGACGTAACTTTTCAATAGCTGCGATTCTTTCAGCAGATCCTAAAAGTATTCATAATTATGTGATATCAAACAAAAACTTAATTGAATAAACTTACTTTTTTTTAAAGACAGAAAATGTTGGACTTCCTTTTCATCACTATGTATTGCTTCATAATGCCGACTAATGACTACAAAAGAATGAAAGCAGAAACAGCAGAAAGATTTCTTTGTTTCTTCACCAGCTCTTGGAACTTCCAAATCATCAAGTTTTGGTGGCTTCGACTTGTTGATTAGTTCTTCAATAACTGATTCATTGTCTCGTGTATCTTCTAAATTTTCTGTCGTTTCGTCTTCAATGTTTGTACACAGCTCACTAGATTGATCTAAACTCGTATCCGGTGGGAGTACATAACTGCTGTCATCTTTCGTATTATTTAGAGTAGAACTGCTTAAACCTATTAGTAATAATTTATTATTAACACCGATCGACATAATTCTTAAGCCTAACTTTTAAATGTGAAATTATGATTCTTTTTCAGTAATTAATAAAATGAAAGGTAATTTTTTTCATGAAAATTTACTTTTGTAAAAGCCAAAGGAATTTTTCGAGTCTTAAGATTTGATTTTTTTATGATATGATCAATTACAACTAAAAAAAAACTTTTTGTTGAACATTTGAATTTTGTTTAATCAAAAATAATGATAAATAATGCACAATTAAATGTAAGATAATCGAAATCATGTTAAAAAATTAATATTTTTGGTACTATTCCTATGTTTACAAACACTTATTTATACTAAACCCTAAGAATCAAAATTCTAGCTAAAATATGAAAAATACAAAAAAATCATTAAGAAATTTTCTTAAAGACAACCAAATTTCTTACAACTTTCATACGAATGTTTTGCTTGTATCTCTTCTTGTTCAGTCAAAATATCAATTAAGAGATTCTGAGAATGCATACTAAAATTTTTTTCTACACTGATAGAAGGATTTATTAACTATTAATAATTTGATTTATTTAAAGATAATAATTTAATTTATTAAATTTTAATAAATATTTATTAATAGTTAACAAATATTTATTAACAGTTAATAAATATTTTGTTGAATGAATTTATTTGTATTGCAATGGCATATGATATGAATATTGCTTATAAACAAAAATCATCTTTATAAATTATTTGCATAAATTATATTACATTATAATAACATTTATTGTAAACTACTAAATTCTATCACAGCTCATAATTATCTTTTATATTTTTAATTATTAGAAACGTTAATTTATTAAAAGAATTGAATTATTATCATGAATTGAATTATTATCATGTATTCCAGTTATAGGGTTATAAAAAGTGTCAAAAGAAAATTGCTATTTTGCTTTTTATCTTAAATAAATATTTATTAACTGTTAATAAATACTTGTTAACTTTTAACAAATATATATTAATATTTAATAAATTGTATTTAATAAATAATTTATTAACTGTTAATAATTATTTTTAAGTCCCATGATGTTAAAAAATCATTTATTAACAGTTAATAAAGCTTATTAAATATTAACAAATCCATATCGAAGTATTAAAGATCTTTAAGCCGAAAATTTAATTCTCGATAAATTTTAGTTAAAACTTTCTGTCTATGTTAATTGATTTTTAATTTGTGAAAGTGACATCAATTGCTGCAGGTCATATTAATAATAATTTTAAAATTAGGACTTTTAAGTAAAATGATTATTAAAAAATAAATTGGTGACTTACGCGACTGATCAGTGAATGTTGGAATCGATAAACCAGTATCATTTAAATGATCTTTTTCATAGTTACTATTACGTAGTTTTGGAAGAGTATTTCCAGCGTGAAGTTCAACACTTAAGAATGAATTATTCACGTCATAATCTGTTGAACCAATACTATCGCGAATAATTTCATCATTATCCACGTAATCTAAATCATCAAATCTTTCCAAATCTTCAAGCTCACTTATATAGGAGCTGTTGCAATCGCTTTGATCATCGTAGTTTGAATTACTTAAATTATCATTATCTATTTCTTCAATTATCATTTGATCACTTGAAGCGCCAAAACTTTGCGTGATAACATCTAGATTTTTTTTTTCATTTTTTTCATTATTATCAGCAATGTTAATTGAATCACGGACTGAACACATGGTCAATTGTTTTAAACTAGGTTCCATAGTTGAACTAGTCTCAACTGAATTTAATTCAGTCTCTTCATAAGAGTCCTCACCCAAGAAATTAGAATGTCCTAGCGCTGTTAGTGAAGTAGCATGTTCAGTAGCAGTTAAGCTTATTTCATCTACTTGATCACTGGTTTTAAGATGATCAATAGGCGCATTAATGATAAATATTGGCATATTATCAAAATCAGCCGACGTATAGTGTGGAATTTTTATCGACCCATTTTTTGAAATAAATATGCCCGACAAGTCGGATACGATTTTCGGTTGCAAATTTCTTGAGTTTATAGCTTTATGCATAGAAGTAGTACAGGATGAGTTTTGCGATTGTGAGTCTGGAGAAATTTCCATGAGAGAAATTTCATTATTATCCAAAGTCGTATTATATTCGTCTGTATGAGCAGTAGTAAACTGTGAATCTTGTGCTTTCGAAAGCTCAATATCCTGACCCATATTACCTGAAGAATATTCCTCGAAAGTAACATCACAACTGTCTTGACCTAAATTTCTATCTTTTAAAGCTATTTCACCGTTTAAAATATTTTTTTCATCCACATCTGAAGA
Organism: Cotesia chilonis; assembly: GCA_018835575.1. NCBI lineage: Eukaryota > Metazoa > Arthropoda > Insecta > Hymenoptera > Braconidae > Cotesia > Cotesia chilonis. The sequence goes on from RJVT01000054.1 coordinate 500,269, forward strand.
ACTGCTGCTGTAATTATGATCTAAGAATATATCTGCTAGACAGTTCTTATGATTAGCTGAGGTGAGGTCAGGAGAACTTTTACAATTTTCAGTATTAACAGTATCCTGAACGATAGAGGGAGACTCAGTGTGCTTCAATACAGATAGTGACATCAATTTTCCATCAGAGATGTTAGCTTCAGCAGTTTTAATATTATCATAAATAACAGACGTTGTTTCAACTTGCTTTAATACATCTGGTGACATCAAATCCTGACCAGCAGTGATTTGATCGATTTTTTTTAGAAGAACTCTAGGAACGTTTTTTGTCAAATTAGTCGCAATATGTTTTAAAACTGACAAGTTATCTAAAAAATTTTAAAAAGTATGATAAATCATTTATTTTAATTCAAATTATTTATAAAAAATTATGTTACAACATATTTTATAAAAATTTCGATAAGAATTGACAAAAAATTAATTAATTACCTGATCGTAAAAGAATGTAAACATTATAGCCATTGCGTTTACTAATATTGCGGCTTAGTTTCTTACGTGATTTACTTTTTCGGATAACCGAATATTTTAGGTTATTATTTCTGATCAAAGAGTACATTTTATTGTATTGTTTAGACAATTTTAATAATTATACCAATCGAATTCATCAATATACGAATAAAATATCAAAGACATCTAACAATAAAATATTACAATTAGTTTGGCTGAAGAAATGATTTTTCTTTAAATAAATTTTACGAATTGTAGCTGTGTACTCTACGACAAATTACTCCATTTATAAAAAAAAGTTTAGTCGAAAGATAGAGAGTTGATAATGTCTAAAAAGTCTCATAGTTTATCAATTTAGTTAGTCAATAATATCGCTTAGAGGCGCCACTAACATAAGTTAGTGAGTGTATACATTTTCGTGACTTGATTAAAATATTTTCGAAGCAAAGATATATAGTATATACACATATACATTGCTGAGAATCACGGAAATATAAAATCACTCAATAATGAGAATTGTAATTAATACATTTGTGTCAAAATCTGAGCACTTATCGATTAATCAATATTTGAGTGCATTAGCAGCCGATGAGATAAAGATTTTCAAATTATCCTTTCCCGCTCACTTCGCTTTTTTTTATAATGTTCAAGGATAAATATATATGAGAGTATTAACGCATGTTTTGAGCCACTCATTTTTGTTTTTGAACCGTTTTTCCGAGTAAGCAATATAATTTTTTATAATTAGAGAAAAGACTTGTTAAATTTTAAAACTTTTCTATTTCAAGCTCAAATTTAGATGTTTCGGTAGGTCATAAAAATAAAATTTCGAAACAGAAGTAATTGAAAATCGAAGTTTTCACAACTATGGTTTCAATCATGCTTTTTTACAAAGACCAAAAGCGAAGCTAATATTTCAATTTTAAATCATAAATTTTCGGAAGTGAGAAAAATTCTATCTTTAATTTTTATTTTTAAAATTATAAAGATTCTAATTATATTTTATATAATAATGTTTTGATTAAAAATTGTAGAAAATTCGGTTTCTTGTCATTTTTGTTTAAAATTATTTTTCATACTTTTATTGAAAATTAAAAGTCCTGTCCTATTCTGCAGAAAGAAAGTGCAACTTTTCTCTTATAATCAAGAAAATAAAAGAGTTTGACATCTGCGAGAACCTGGCAAAATAGAGGAAGAAATTAAAAATTTCAGTTACAGATATAATAAATAATAATATACATGCCAGCGAGGAGAGTAGGATATCCAAATTCGCGTGTTTGCCACCCTCGCTTTCAGCTTGGGTGAACATTTACACACGGTTAGAAATGTCCTATTTCACCCCCTCAGTGTGTAATATACTATTTTTTTAATACAAACAGGAAAGCCGAAATTTAAAATTGGCCAGCATCGTTTTGAAAATCCGATCGAGATCCTAAATTAAACAATTCTTGCCGATCATTCAATGCCTTCCTTGTTATTGGTACCTGAATATATTTACTGAAATTCAGATGATATTTAACTTTAAAAATTGTACCTATAAATTAAATTTTATCTATTATTAAATGTTTAATATATATAAATTCATAGATGTAATCAACTTTATTTTTTATTAAGACAAATTGAATGCTACAGAAATCGTAAATTTTTTCTTGGTAAATGATAATGTTTATTAATACTTGGATTATTCTCAACTTTTTACGCTAATTCTTAAAAATTTATTTTAGAATTTGACTTTTTAATTACTAAATATTTTTCTTCAAATAGTTTCTTAGAGAATTATTAATAATAAATTTATTGTTAATGCAATTTCAAATAACACACGGAAAAAAGAAAACTCGAAAAATTACAATATAAAATGTAAAATCAGTCCCGTCGTAATCAAAACTAGATAAATTACAGTTTAAAATAACATTTTTCTAAATTCAATTTTTTAATTTGATATTCAGAGCTTTTAATGTAAGTATTATATTCTACAATGTAATTCTTATTTACAAGGTAATTCTTATAAAATCTGTAATAATTACAATCTGAACTGTAATTTTTCGAGTTTTCTTTTTTTCGCGTCGAAAAAAAATTAGAAGAAAACAAAACAAAACGTCCTTACATTGTTGTGGAACTTTTACATAAATAACTCTTATTAATTATTATAAATATTTAAAAAATTAAAAAAATAGAACGTAAACATTGTCACATAGATGAAAACATTATATAAATGAGTCTCATCAATTGTTATAAGTATTTTAACAATTATATAATTAAAAACAAATGGAACATATTATGTTATAATAAATAACGAATTTGGCAAAAGTACCGGTTTTGGCCACTTTGAATTTTGTTTGCTGTTGAGAATATTTTAATGCTAAAATAATTTTAACTAAATTTATGGTGTTATTACGTTTGTAAATTATTCATAAAATAATTTTGATGTCAAATAGCCAAAAAAAGTAACAGCGGCCACAAACGGTACTTCTACCTTATAGTTTTGATTCCTATTAATTATAGTTCTTTTTTGAACAACTATCATCTTCTGACTTATGAAGAAAAATAGAATCGATGTTTATAACACGTTAAAAAATTCGAAATCAATTTATTGATGAATTTTGATCAACATATTCATTAATGCTTCTTTACAGATCCAAAAAGATCTATAGAGATTAAAAATATTTTTTCAATATCAATCGTCCAGACTAAAGATTGTTTCTCTCAACTGAATACTCCTTATGAGTTAAATATTATAGACTGTAAGAAGTCAAGCTTTAAATATTTTATGCCATATGTACAGTACTTTTTTTCATTAATTTCATAAATTCTTTTCAAAATTTGTAAACCAATATAATAGAAAAACTATAAAGAATATTTTTAGCGTGTTAATGTATAAATGATTGATATTTTGTAATCATCATATTTTGTAACTGATACGAGGACGAATATTTTCCATACATTATTGGAAAAAGAGAATGAGCTCTCTAAAATTCTCGTCTACTATGAGATACTGGTGTTATTAAATAATCAGGAACTTAACTTGAATAAATTCAGTTTTTAACAAAATTCTAATTTTAAATTCTTATTTTTATCACTACATTGGCTTACCATAGTTCGATTATTGACATTTAGAATGTAAGATAAATAAACTAAAAATCTAGAAATTAAACAAAAATTTCGAACGCATAAATATAGCTCAGTTATGCGAGGACATGTTATCGATTATTAGAATTAATATTCAATGAATTTTTTACTAATACACATAAAATTTTCTCATTGAGTAACCACTTTGTCATGGTCCAGGTATTGTAGTGTCAGATTTTATCTTTTAGTCTTTTTTTATCAATAAATGTTCAAAGTAAGTCGTTAACTTAGAGATTTTTTAAACTTTTCTAGCTTAATGCTTTAAAAATTTACTTTAAGGCAGTACTCTAGTCTAGAAGCATGAATTTCAGGTAATTTTTTGAAGTGCCGTAAAAAAAGCAATATTTTTCTTATCCATTTTTTTTATAAGTTATTTATTAACATTAAATTAACAAGTGACCATACCCACGATTCCAACCTTCCTAGGAATTGGAAATAACAAAATAAAAAAGATTATTAATCTAGAGTAATGTCGCCATGGCATGAACTACGGTCATTCTCAAATTTTAATTTTTATTATTTTTAAAAAATTCGAGTAAGTCAAAAAAAATAGTACAAAAAATATTTTTTTTTTTTTCAGACAGTCGCCATTTGGTGAAAAAGATTTTTTTTTTCAACTTATCCTTAGTTCATGCCTTAGCGACATTACTCTAGATTAATAATCTTTTTTATTTAATTATTTCCGATTGCTAGGAGGGTTGGAATCGTGGGCATGGTCACGTGCCAATTTTTTGAGACCCCCCACTTCATCAGCTGCTAATTTTTTGAATTTACAACTTTTTTTATTTTTTTATTTTTTTCTTTATTCTTTTAATGTTAATAAATAACTTATAAAAAAATAGATACGAAAAATATTGATTGCTTTTTTGTACGGCACTTCAAAAAATTACCTGAAATTCATGCTTCTAGACTAGAATACCCCCTTAATAATCTAATCAATGTCACTTTAATGGTGCTTCTGTGAAAATGTTTCCTGAGACTTTTCAGCAGGAACCGTTTGTGTAATAGCATTCACGTCTTTGTCATTACTATCTTGTTCTTCACCGGCCAAGTCACTGTTACTACGATCCATACTTAGGTTTCCTTCCTTATCATTACTCATTGCTGACAATAGATCATCATTTTTATTTTTGCATAGTGTTTGTTGACCTCTAACAGCTGTTTTTTTTAGTAAAATTGAAATTTCATCCGTCCACAATTTGATAAAATCATCTACTTTTTTTTTTTCTCTTTGATTTTCTTCCTGTATACACTCTGATTGGTATTTATCCGCACATTTCTTGACTGAAGAAGTTAATCTTGTAGCATTTGAAGAGACATCAAATCTCATTGTTTTTCTATTCCATTTAGCTACCTCCTTAACAGCCTCTACTGCAGTTCTCAGGTGCTTAGGTTTCAACAATGATGCATAATCGGTCATTTTTGGCTCAATCTTTCTAGCAACTATCAAATGTTTAGCCAACGATCTTAACTCAGCTCTTATCATAATATGATCACGTACTTCAATACATTTTTCACACATTTCATTATCATAGAGAACTAAAAGTTCGTCAAATGCAATGATATTTTTAAGTTCACCTTCTCTTAATACTGGAAACACCTCACGACGAAGTACTTCATTTGCACGTGGGTGCATGTAACCTGTTTTACGCCGACATTTTTTAAGAATATCTCGCGCACCTTTTTCATGCTTATCATCACACTTAACATAATGAAGTCGGATAGTTGCTTTAGAATAGAAACCTTTACAATTAGCACAACAAACATAATCATCTGCCGTCTTATGTTTGAATCGTTTTCCTCTTTGACGACGTCTAGCGACCATCAGATGACCTGTATTCAAGTCACTGTGCATATTGTGCATGAATGTCCCTTGGTTTCGAATTCTTGCTATACTCTTCCTTCGTTCATTCGTATTTTTACTAAGAGACATCATTTCTTGAACATCTTGATGATCGTGATGCTTCAACTCAAGATGGCGAGCAAATTTTGTTTGTATCGTTTGGCAATAAGGGCAAAAATATTTTTTTGTAGTTTTAGGTTGTTTATGTTTTTTTGAACATAAAATTTTCAAATTTCTGACGTCAACAGATGGCACAACTTCGAAAGATATTGATTCATCTTCAAGTTTAGATTCACATGAAGATTTCGTAGCTTCAGTAGCCTCAACATAAGTCGCATTGGTATTGATATTAATGAGACTTGTGTTCTGCCTATAATTAGTGTCTTCTTTAGAATTTTCAATTACAATACTGGTTTTAATAGTTCCAATGACTTCGGATTGAGCGTCAACTTGATTACTGAGAGAGCAATCGATTTTAAAATTTGAAAGCTGACGGCAAGTATCTGGTATTCGTTGAATTTTATTATCATCAAAGCTGTTGTTCAGATCGACAGATATTTCATGTTGATAGCTGTTACTTAATTTTTTTTGTTCATCATCGAGCTCGTGAGAATCTTTTAACCAGCTATCTCCAATTATTCTGGCTATACTTGAAGCTCCACTAGGTACACTACTTTCGGTATTATTAGCATTGAAATCTGAATCATTAATATCGATAGTAGTTGACTTATCAGAATTTTGTTTGTTCAGATGCTGATTAAATAATTCCTTTACTATTTCCGGGGGATATTGCACTTTTGGGAGTCCAATATTTAATTTTGGTAATTGCAACGGTTCATTAGGAGTAGACGTGATTACTGAAATATGTTTATCAATTTTATTGTCAGCAGTGAGGCTAGTAGTTAGTTGTTCTTCAGTTCGGTAATCCATATCATAGTCATTTGAAACTAGTTCCAGGGATTTTAATTTTTTACAAAGAATAACTAACTCTCTTCTACATTCTGAAACAAAAATTAATAGATTAGAATAAAAAATAAAGGAAAAAATTGATAATAAAAGTTAAAATTTAAAACCAGTTCATTCTTGACAAACCGTAAGAATTGTGCACGGAGTTTGCTCATACTATATTTAGAATCAATTTACACATTAAAATTTTCAACAAATTAATACTTGATTAATAATGCTTAAGAAAATATTCTCTCTGAGGCTTAGAACTACACTTACTAATAACAGCGTGATATTTATGAGTGCCGATTAAAAATGACGTATTTATTGATCTAAGCAGTGCAATGTTTCTAATACGCAATAATTTTATACTTTTTTCGAAATTATGTCTGATAAACGTTAAATACCGAAAACCAAAAGAAAGTCGGTCAATTCGTTGAAAAAATGACATTTTTTTGATAAAAAATACATTTAAAGATTAAACAAATGAAGACGTAACCTTTTTATATTAATTAGCTTGAAAAAGTATTAGTTAATACATTTTCATCTGTGAACTCGTAAGTCACTGTCATTGTTTCCATCTGTCAAGTCATAAGTCACTGTCATTACTATAAAATCTTTCAATATTTAACACTATATTGAATGCATAATTTAGAGATTATAAAGGCATGAATGATTGAAAATTACATATAACTAAAAATAACTTACTCGATGATATAACACTTTGACATTCGAATTCCTTATTTTCATACTTAACAACACATATGTTGGTATTATCAAGGCTACTGACGTTGGTCGTGGGAATAATTTTGTACTAATTATTAACCAACTCCACTAAAGTGTACTTTTGTATCTAAAAAAAAATTAAATATTAAGTATTGATCTCTTTTATAATAACTTTCACAAAAAAAAAACTCAAACTGGCTAAAAGTTAGCATTTAGTTAATAAAATTGTACGATACTTACTAGACTAAGACATCAAATATAATTAAGGTTATCACTAGAAAATTGGTGAGTAATACGATCCAATTGTAAAAAGCAAATCCAAATGTATAATTGTACAATCGAATAATTAACTGTAATTATAATTTTAATCGATTCGCATCAATATATTTGTTTTATTAATTTTTACTAGTAAATGTGAATATAATTTGGAAAATCAACGCTTCTTCTATCCAAAAATATATAAGTAAAAGTGGCTGATGCAATATCCATTATCGGAGTTCTTTTAGTGTAATAAGAAAACAACCTGACAGGAATTCAATCCTCTATGATATCGACAGTGGAACATATATTTGAAATTTTCAACTGTAGATGGCATTAAAGTATATTTCTAAATTATATTTATAAACGATTGTAATGTGAAAATTTAATTATTTCACATCAAAACAACATGCACGATTTCAAGAGTTATCCAACATGAGAATTTTTTTCATTTAATTTAAATTTCGATTTCCTTACTATTAACCACACAAAAATAAAAAAATTTGGAAAATCCAAAAGTGCACGCCTCATCATCTCATTTTTCACAATAAAATTGATTAAAATAAAATATAAAATGTAGAAAAATATCTCAATAGTCAATGTAACTTTACTGTGACTTGTAAGTAAGTACCATTTATCAGAGATATCAGATGGAGTTATATTCACGAGTTACAACTTAAGATTTTACATTTTACTTTTTTTTTGTTTATTTATTTTTATTCAATAAACAAATAAAAAAAATACTTTAAAAGAAGTTTAGCAATTTTTTTTATTGTTTTTTTTTTTTTATCTTTATTACTGCTAACAATCAAATAATTAATCAAATTAAAATAAAATAATAAAAAAAAAAAAACAGAAAACTCTGCTATGGTTTAGTAGCGCCATAACTCTAAGGTGAGGAAAAAAATACTATAATAAAAATGTATAGATAAATATACAAAAAAAATCAACAGTCATACATTAGTTTTTTATAAATAATAATTTAACGACAGTGAATTGAACGCTCATATTAACTAAGAAATTCTGTCGTGTGTTACTTTAGATAATTAAAAAAAAATTACTCCGGTACGATCATTTTTTCGATCAATTTTGATGCCACATACACTCATTCATACACGGACGTTCAGAAAAGATTATGTTTAATGTTATTATTTACTAGGTTAAACAAAAAAATTGTTATTGAAATATATTTTATGTGCCTGACAAATTATTTGACTTGATATTAGTGCACTCAAACTAACCTGTAAGTGCAATATAAATAACAAAAAATCGATTTCAGTTTCGAGAAAATTGCTTTTTTTGAAATGTCGAGAGTAGAGCACAACCTCAACGCTCCGCTTATGAGGCGTGCAATTATGAATAAAAGTTATAAAATGAAAAATTTTCTACAATTTTTGCTGAACGTTATTTCCACGAGTGTCACAAGAATTTTTAGAAAATTTAATTAAAAATTGATAGTAAAATTAATATTTACTATTTTTTCTGGATTGATAAACTTTCTTCTGTTTAAATTCAAATCTCAACTTTCTGTCTTTGTGGTAGTAAAACAATAATCAGGAAACAGAAGTAAAAATAATTGGAGGCTCTAGAATTCCTATTTCAACTACTTTTCTGTGAGACTAATAGGTTTTATATCGATTTTCAAAAAAAATTTAGATAATCTTTTCATAGAAATATAATCTTTGGTTGTTTAAAAATAAAATTTCTTAATAAATTTTGTTTAGTATCAGAAGATTTTTTGTAAAATCCTTATTTGAACTTTTTAATTAGTTATACAAAAAAAAAAAAAAATTATGAAGAAAAGTTTTTGGAAATTAAATTTTCTAAAATTTTTGTCAGAACTGTTATTTTGTGGGAAAAACAAAATTTTTTGTCATTATTATTGTTATTTAAGATAAAATAAAAATAAATTCACGCTTTTGGAAACCCAATGAAACAACTCGTCATAAATTTTGAATGAGAATTCTAAATTTTTCAACATTCCATAAAATTATTTTACCGAAGTAACATTTTCACAAAATTCAATAAAACCATCTAATATCTGAATCGCTAGAAATTTATATAATTTAAAAGTGGTGTATAAGATTTTATAAAATTTAAAACAATTTAAATACGTTATTGATTTTGACTTGATATTAGTAGTCAAATTTTATTGAAAATTTTTGACATTTCATGGCCGTCGATAATTTTTTTAAAATTTCTATGGAATTTTATGAGATTATTTTCAATCGACAAAAATGTTGCATGCATAAATGTCGATTTAATACTTGAGATTTTTGTATAATTTCGTAATATATCTTATAAAATTAACAAAAAATACTATATTTAATTAAACAGAATCATGTTAAAATCGTACTGATATATTGAAAATTAAATCTACAATATGATCCGAAGTTCATTTTTTTTGTTATTATATATATAATTTATGATTACAATAAAATATAAAAACAATCTCGTAAAACTCTAATAATTTCTAAATAGATAGATAACTGATTTTTAGTTTATAGGCTGTAATAACGCCCTTTTACATCCTAAGCTTTTCTTATTAATTAATTCAGTTATGAGATATTTTTAATAAAATTAACATTTTCTTATAAACCAGGTGCAGAGTCATGCAGAATTTTGCGTGTGCAAATTTCAGCTACGCCACAATTGACACATTTGTTGAGCGTTTAATTTTGAAAAATACGCACTTTAGCATAATGTAATAGCGTAAAATACCGCTGAGCTATAGATTTTTAAAAATAAAGTAGCTGTCAAAAAATAGTTTTAAGGAGGAAAACACCCTAATATATATGTATGCACACGCATTAGCAATCGTCCTATTTGGTATACTAGTAAGCAATTATCTGAGAGTATGTTTTAGAGAAATGTACTCGAAATAGACGTAACTATTTCGAAATATCTTATGAAAATGTCTCCGACATAGTTGATTTGGAAATAGTATTCTATAAGGACAGCTCCTAAATTATGCCAAAAAAAATAAGCATACTTTCGAGACAGTCTTCAAAACATAGTATGTTAGAAACACATTTTTTGAACACATAAAATTTTCAAATTTATCAATTGACCCCTAATTATGCTATACATTTTTCGCATTCTTTGCCGATAGTCTCCCCAAATCATGCGTCAAACGATTCGAGAAATGGAGAGATACCGGAAACGGTATGTGTATTTACGTATTGGGAAATCATCCACAATCATGCTACCGGACGGATCAAATGCGAACTACTCTATGCAGGTCAAGTATAAACAGCTCATGTCATATAATATGCTAAAGCTGCAGTTGAAAATTGTTGAAATTCTTTTTTAAAATATTAATTAATTAATTATTATTTGTAAGCTTAGTTACTATTAAAAATAATATCAATTTTAACACTTGATCAAAAATTTTTGATAATATAGTTTCCTCCACGAGAAAATAAGAATAAAACTTTCTGCTGCATGTATGGGTGTAATAGCAAATCATGACAATAAAGTTAGTCGAAATCTCAAAATTTTTACAATTTCTTTTATTGAAAAAATTAAAAAAAAAAAAAAATAATTGAAAAAATTTCACATGTAGAATGTTTTAAAAATTATTTGCGCAATTTTGTAAAAATATTTTTTTTTGTTCCAATTGAATAAAAAAATCTGAAATAAAGTTACACAGTCCAAGAGAATATGTTCATTATATATCATCAAAAATGACTTTATACCAATTGACATAAATATTTTTGTAATCACAAAAAAAAACAGTAATTATAAACTGTGGATTTTTAAAATACAATGTAATACGACAGTTTTACATTACTTAAATAACTAAATGAATATTTTTGTAAGATAAAGGATTATACTATAGTTACAATTTTATAACTACAGTAATAAGAATAAGTTACATAAATAATTTTCATGACTGGGCTGAGTACTTGCAAATTCATGATGCTGTAAGTAACAGATATCTGGAAATTTTTAGAATTTTTTTAACAAACAGATTCTTACAAAAAAAAAAAAAATGTGTGTGTGTACCAGAGTACACAGGTAAGAAGTGAAACTTCTTTACGGCATATCATTTTTCTACTATTTGCAACTTCACGAAAATGGGGTAGATAAGGCTTAAGCCTTAAGAAAAACAATTTTTTCCGTATTAAATTAAAGCTATTTTATTATTATAGACATGCATACAATTAATGAGTAATTTATTTTATCATTGCTCTTATTATAATATCATTGCTATTGTTGTATTTCATTAATAATGATAGCATCATTATTACTATTGTTGTCATTATTAAATATTTTTGTAATTAATGGCTTGTGGTAGCTAAAATATGAAATATATGTTTTACATTCTACGGATTCTAGTAGTTTTGTAAAAACTGCATCAATTGTAGTACCAGATCTTGTTGTTGATGTTTGTGGACTGTTTTGTAGACATAAATTTAAATTGTCGCTCAAAAATTCAACTAGCTTCAAAGATTTATCTAATGCGAAATTTCCATTAAAATCTCCACTTAAAATCATAAGTATTTTATCATTACTGTTACGGAGTAAGTCTATAATATATAATCACTCTCACTTTTCTAGTAAATTCACTCAAATTTGAATAAGTCTTTTTATTTTATCACTTTCAAATTAATATATTGTTATTCTTATTTCAAACCAAACTTCAAAACTAATATATTGTTGTTATTATTATAATATATTACATTATATTCTTTACGTCACTATACTAAACTTTGATAAAAAAAGCAACATGGCGCGTAACCGAAAAACGTGACGATTTTTTTTACACTGCTACAAAATTTCTCCCATACGTCGATAAAAAAATTTCACTTGAAAAATGTAACTACTCAAAACGGGCCGCAAAATACATTGGAGACATTTACCAATCCCTACTCTGCTGGAGAAAGTATACTTCGAATCACGCGTGGTAGGGATAAGAAAAAGATGGCGCGTAACGGAAAAATGTGACGCGTAACGAAAAAATGTGACGGTAAATTTTTTTCCAACGCCGATAAAGAAGTTTCACTTCAAAAATAATAAAAAAAATTCACACACAGAAATTTTATAAAACTAAAAGTGAATCTGTTCTAAAATATATTTTTTGTCCTAATTTAATTCTTTAATAAAATAAAATTTGACAGGTTGTCTGCAGATTTCAGTATTATGCAAAATCACAAATTTCTTGAATTGAAAATTTCATTATTTATTAAATTACTATTAAAAATTCGATTTTAATACAACGTGTAAATACACGATTCAATATAAAAATGAGGCAGCTGATTTGAAAATCTTTGCCTTACAATAGTAACTGCTTCTGCCGCAAGGAGAAGCCACGGCCCCGGCTGATTTCCCAATACACATTCCGACGATTCACAGAAATGTATGCATAGATTATATGCACTTATACATTTTAGTGACTTACGAAAAGATACGTATAATCTTATTATTGTATCCTATGAGGACAGTCTCCAAACTATGTCAAATGAAAGAAGCATACTTTAGGGACAGTCTTCGAAACATGCAGTGTTAGAACCACATTATTTGAGCACATCAAATTTTTGAATTCATCAATTGACTTCTAGTTATACTATGAATTTTTCACATTTTTTGCTGACAATCACCCCAAACCATACGTTAAACGATTCAAAAAAGTGGGCACAGACCTGATACTGTATATGTATTTAGATCCATACATTCCGGTGATCTACAGAAATGTCTGCATAGATTATATAAATGTATACATTTTGGTGATTTAAGAAAATATAGATATAATTTCATAATAGTATCCTATGAGGACAGTCTCCAAACTATGTCAAATGAAAGAAGCATACTTTAGGGACAGTCTTCGAAACATGCAGTGTTAGAACCACATTATTTGAGCACATCAAATTTTTGAATTCATCAATTGACTTCTAGTTATACTATGAATTTTTCACATTTTTTGCTGACAATCACCCCAAACCATACGTTAAACGATTCAAAAAAGTGGGCACAGACCTGATACTGTATATGTATTTAGATCCATACACTCCGGTGATCTACAGAAATGTCTGCATAGATTATATAAATGTATACATTTTGGTGATTTAAGAAAATATAGATATAATTTCATAATAGTATCCTATGAGGACAGTCTTCAAATTATGCCAAATGAAATATGCAGACTTTAAAGATATTACTCAGAACATGCTATCTTAGAACCCCTGATTAAAAAAAATTTCAGAAAAATTAGAAATAAAAAATTGTTAATCTTTTTCAATTTTTCAGAATGATTTAAATGCTCCCCATTTTTTAGCATGTACTTCTTTTACATGCTTCGAATCTTCTGTTTTCTTATAAATTAAGAAGATTTCAAATCATTTAATTTTTCAAGTACTTTTCAAACACACACACACACACACACACACACACACACACAGATATACAGACATACATACTAGGGTGTGCCAAAAAGTAACTTCCTTGATGGACCTCTTAAAATTGGAATTTTGAGTTCCGCTTTTAACAGGAGTTGTGTTTCGGCATTTCCTGACAAATTTTGGGCGTAAAAGATTTATTTGATTTTTATATAATTTTTTAACAGGAGTTTTGTTCGGATAAATTTTGAAATTTTGAAATTCCAGCAAAAATGGCCGAACGAAACTCCTGATCATCAAGATAGTTACATTTTGGCACACCCTAATACATACATACATACATACATACATACATACATACATACAGACATACGGATATCATCGCGGAAACATTCGGGGATGTACCCTAGGATCTCAAAACGTCAACATCCGTTGGAAACTCGATTTTTGAAAAACGGAGTAAAACCAATAACTTCCCAACTTTTGAAAATTTTCAATTTTCTTAGGGGGAAGTTAACAATAATTTCTCGATTTTTGAAAATCTTCGATTTTCTTAGCGAGAAGTATATAATTTTTTAAATGTAGTTCCTTTGGATTAACTTTTAAACGGCCTTACCGATCAATTCCAAAACTTAATCAGCTCTAAAAATTAAAAGTCGCTCGAAAATTGAAAGAAATAATGTTTTATTAATTTTCTATCAGACTTTTGAGTTCAGAGAGCTCAAAATTACACAAAAATTATATTTTTGAGCTCTTCAAGCTCAAAAACATTATGAGTACAATTTTGAGGGCTTAAGTATGGCATTAGCGGGAATTGTAGGGATGGCCGTTACGATCAACCGTTTTCCTAATTTTTTTCGAAGATATTTGTTATGTCCGAAATAATAATAAGTAAATTTTTGTATAGCGTAGTTCCGAGAGATAAAGAGGCTCGAACACAACACGTTGATTTTTCCTTACAGAAATCTGCTAGGATTTTATATTTTTGTGAATTCGCGAACACAACCCGGATGGGCTCTTGAATTGCCGACAGAAAAGATGATGTAAATTTAGGATATCGGTTGAAGGGAATTTGACACTTACACTAATATAAAATAAAACAATCAATAATTCGGGTTTTCACTGTTATATTGTACTTAATACACAATTTCACTTAGTTCTAGTTAACAAAATAAAGAGTTCGGAACCGGAGTAGCGACTCCGGCAAACAATCACTATGTTCGCCGTTAAAATGTAAATTATAAATTTTGGTAAGGAACCGTATCACTCAATACAACGGGGCTCTTGATACAAGCTCAAGGGCGCTCTAACGCGTAAGGAGAAAATACAAATTTAGGAAATCAAAATGAGGATAATTAGGAAGAAAATTATAATTAAAGCCGATACGTGTCGAGGTATCGGACCCACTCGGGTTCGACAAGAATAACTGCTTCTTGCTTCAACAATAATTTGAACTGAACGCCTATTCGTTGTTACGCAGGGTTTTTAAAAACTTGGTAAATCGCGACTCCGGAAGGGAGTCCGATTTTCCGATTGGTCGGGAAGGTAAATATTTTAGTAAGACGTGGTGGCGTCTAAACCGCGTAGCGTCTGTAATGAGTGAAGCGGTTCCAAATTTTGCAAGCACTGCACTTTGCAGCGCGAAAAAGGAGACCCTAGCTTATATCATGCAACGCCGGATATAACAGCATCCCCCCCCAAAGGAAGGGTGACGTTTGCGGTGCCCTTACTTTGAAAGTCCGGGTGTCCTGTTTTCGGTGCAAAGTTTGGGCTTGTTCCTCTTTTTTTTTTTTTTTTTTTTTTATTCTGTTTTTATTTAACTGACATGCTGATAATTATTATAACTTATAATGTTTAACATACAAAATCAATTGAAAAATGAAAAGTTTTATAGGCAATGATTTTAAAAGAAAATGTATACAGGATTAAGCCGAAAATTTATATCTTTTACAACTGGAAGAGAGAAAAAGAAAAAAAGAAAATGTTGGAATATAATTTAATATTTTTTTTTTCTGTCTTTGTTACTCTCATTGATGAAAATTTTAGTGTCTTAAAAGAAGTTGAAGTTTATTTTACTGAGATTTATCTCGCATTCCAGCGTGTTATGTTACACTTCAACCGACTAATTCTCTACGTCATTATATGTGAGTGTTTAGTCATATTAGTGCAGTGCAACAGTTCGTTGTGAATACCATTTTTTTGTCGTTTCGAAAAGAGAATTTTATTTATTTAATCAATTATTTGATTCATTTTGGTAAGTAATTATAATTTTTTTTTTTTTTTTATTTAATTTTTAATTATGCCAAAAAAAATTTTCCAATTTATCAAAAAAAAAATAATTCGGAATCTGTTTAACTTCATTATGATTTGAAATTTGTTCGGTTGTAATTCAGTAATTAGTTATCTTATTTGTCTTATTATTTACTTAAATTTAATTTTTATTTTAGTTAATAAAAGAAAATTAAATTTTATTAATTTTATTTTCTAAATCTCTTAATTCTAAGATTTTAATTTTATGTTTATTTAATTTTATTAATTTAAATTTTATGAATTTTGATTTAAATTTAATTAATTAAATTTGAAATTCAATATAATACTTAATTTTTATAAATTTAATTTCGAATTTTACCTTTATTTTAAAATTTGAAATTTTAATTTAATTTTTATTTTGTAAAATTCTGTTTTGAAGTTTAATTTAATTTTTACGTTCTCAAATTTAATTTTAATGTTACATTTATTAAAAAAAAAATTTTTTTTTTTTTTTTTTTTTTTTTTATTTTAATTTAATTTTCATGAATTTAATTTTGAATTTTAATTTATTTTAAATTTTGAAATTTTAAATTTTTTTTTTTTTTTTTTTTTTTTTTTTTTTTTTTTTTTTGTATATTTTTTTGTACGAAAAGATTTTACTTTCCTTTCTTGTATTTTCGAAGTTTTATTCATTTCAAATGTTTGTAGGTCCATCATGTTTGTTACGGCATCTGATCCCATAGGTCATTTTTTGGAGGGTCGTGCTGATTCCCTGTGGTTCTGCGCCGTCGTTCCTATTGGTCATCCAGAGAATGTTTTCGGGCGAAAGGTTAAGACCTTTTTCGAGGTATGGTCAAATTTTATTATTATCATTTTTTTTTTTTTTGTTTTGTTTTGATGGTATATTAATTTTTTTTTTTTTTTTATTTAACTTTTTAGTTTATGATGACCGGTGTTGGAGAGGAGTTCGATTACGCGGTCAGCCTTATCCCCTTGAGGCTGGCGTTGATCTTGTTCCCCATCCGTGATCGGGTGATCGTTCGGATTGCGTTGCGTGAACGCAACGCACATATGCAGGAGTCCAGGAAGGTGCAGTTTCGTCTCGGCCATCTTTTTGGCCGCGCTCGGGGATGCGGAGATTTATCTGCAGTTTCCGGATACGATCTTCGATGTCTGTTTGCGGTGGAGGATTGACCTTTTTGTGGTTGTTTCTATTGAGTTGTTGAGCATTTCGAAATAAGTTGTTAGCAATATTCATGCCTCAATAAACTAGCAGAACCTTATTTCTCGACTATTTCATTTTTATTTTTTTTTTTTTTTTTTTTTTTTTTTTTTTTTTATTCATAGTTCAGTAGTCGGACACCTGGTCGAGGGGCTGGTGTTGGACCCACTTCCGAGGTTTGAGTTTCTTTTGTTACAGCACGTTCTTTGGTGTCAGCAGTCTCGGTTTCAGTTGACACGTTTTTTGGATTTGTGTTTTCCATTTCCGGGGAATTTTCTTCTTCCATTTCGAATGCTCATTGTTTTGCGGGGTGATCTTCGATGTTGGTTTTATTTTTCTATGGTGACATGGGCGGTGTTTCCATAATATTTTGAAACAGCTGATCCGGTAACGGTACCCTACAAGTGCACTGGCAAATAGCAAAATAGAGACGATAGCTCCTGTGTTTATCAAGGTTATGTATCGATGCTGAGATTCTTCCTGGTGATGCAGACCAACGTTGATTAGTCTATTCCGTGCGCCTTCGAGACTGTCTCCCCAAGGTGAGTGGAGCGTATTTTCGTCCATCGGTTCCAATGCGATTTTCGTTAACGGATGTGGAGGTTCTGGTTTTTCACTTAAATTGCTGGCTAGTTGGCTTATGTTGAACATAGGAAAGGGGAAATTTTCTGTTGGTTTTGCGTCTTTTTCCGTGCTCTTGATGGTGAAACGCTCGTTTCCGAGCGTACATCCTGGACTGATTAAAAACGTCCCCGTTCCGTTCAGTCGTTTTTCCAGATGAATAGAAAAATCGCACGTGAGGGTGAAGGTTTCCGTTTTACATAAGGAGTAGGCCCATATGTTGGGCTGATGTAGTTTAATAATGGTCGTCGAGCATTTCGGGAATACTCTGACGTCGCAGGTGTTTGGTGCTACCAGGCCGGGCTGTAAGTACAGCAACAACTCGCATTCTTCACTTTTATTCACCTTTTGGAATGGTTCGTTAGGTTCGCAGGCGAGGTCGGTTCCTATTTTTCGACAGTTTTCGATGTCTTCTTTGTCTGCCAGATAGTATTGATCCTTTAGCGCGTCAATTGCTAGGTACTGCTTTTGTGGTCGGATGGCCATGCTTCTTGTTACTCCACCGATGATTTGGGGTATGGGCATAGGTTCCATTTGCAGGATTTTGAAGGTTGTTGGATTAAACAGAGGTAGAGTGATGATTATTAAAAATTTTTCCCCTATTTTCCCGGTTTTTATTTCTGCCACTGCGTTCAGTGCATGCACGTTTGTGAGTTCTACTGGTTGTGGTGGGTTTAGCTCCGGGTATTGTTTGCAGATGTCCCTTATTGCCGTGGCCAGTTGTTCTGGTGACAAAACTCCTCCGGGTATATTACCCTTTTGTGTTTCTTCAATCGCGACGGCGGCTTCTTGAAGGTAGCGGATTAAGCTTTCCATATGTTGTTCATGTTCTTGACTTACTTGTATGAGGTTTATTCGAAAATTGAGTTTTTCCTCTTCATGTTGTATTTGTGGCCAGTACGTATTCAATTGCCCCACTAAGGAGTACACTCGGTGTCGAGTGTCGTTTTCGTCGGAGAGTATTTGGTTAATTTTTGATTTTATGACGTGTGTCGAATTGTTTATTAGGGCTGTAATTTCCCTTTGGTCATTGTATAGTCTGTCTATTTCTTTAGAAAAATGTTCGAAATCATCGTAGTCCATGACACCGAATGCCTTACGGGCAATTTTTCCTACAAAACCGAACCAAGGTGTTCTTCGAGTACGGATGTCTGCTTCTGTAATAGGTTGAGTTTCAGAGAGTAGTTGTTGTAGCCGACTGACTAGATTTTGTCTGTCTCTTTCTAATGACTGAAGACTCTCTGACCTGAGAAGCAGTGCACATTCCCTTTTTGTGAAAAATGAGAGGCATTTTTGCGTGGAGTCAAGATCCGAAGATGGTATAATTGAATGCCAAGGTTGAATGTGGATCAGTCCGCCGATGTCTATTGTCGAAATTATCCTCCATTTCCTTTCGGTGATATGGACATTGGTGATCTCATTGAAAATGATCCCAGGGTTTTCCTTCGAAGGCCATAGGTATAGACCTTCGGATGTTAAGTTGACGTACCTTGGGCACAGTATGTATAGGAAGATTTTGATCCACATTTTGTTTCCGATGTAGGTCGAGTCTCGGCTAGGAACTACAACAGAAGAAGAGTTATTAATCAATTGCTATTTTTAATTTGCTTGGATGTTTAATGACCCTTTTTCCGTTCGGGAGTTCTAACACTAGGCACCCTTTTTCGGTGGTGTCAATTATTTCGTAGGGTCCACGGTAATAACCGTCTAGCTTGTTTTTTCGGGTCTCATTCAGGGCGTAAGCGAAGTCTCCTACTTGGAAATCTACTGGGTTCAATTTTTCATCGAAGCGTTGTTTCGATCGACGTTTTGCTTCAACCAAGGAGTCTCGAGCGATTCCTCTAGTTATGCTCATGCGATTCATCAGGTCCACCAGGTAACCTGGGTACGTTTCGATCCTTTCGTAATCAGGAAATTCAGTAGGAGCTCGAGCTTTCTTGCCGAACACCAATTCGTATGGAGTGAATTTTGTACCCGAATGTACCGATGTATTGTAATTGAACATCGCCATGGGTAGATATTCATCCCAATCCGAGAAGGATTCTATGAAGACTCGTAGATATTCCACCAGAGTCTGATGACTCCTCTCAAGGGAACCATTTGCTTGAGGGTAGTAACCAGAGGTCGTTACTCTTTTGATTTTCAAGATTTCTGCCATTTTTGCCAACAGTTTGCTAGTGAAAGAGGTTCCTCTGTCAGACAAAATGGTTCTTGGACATCCGTAGAGACAGATATATTGGCTTATCAAGGCATCTGCTATGGTTTGGGTTCGGATGTCAGGTACTGCAATTGCTGCACAATGTTTTGTGAAGTTGTCCTGTATGGTAAGGATGTGAACATTTCCTCTGGGAGTCATTGGGAGAGGTCCCACAGTGTCAATCGAGATCTTATCGAAAGCATCATACGGCGTATCCGTGATGACCATGGGTTGTTTAGTTTTTATACGAGTCAGCTTCTTTTCCTGGCAGATATCGCAGCGTCTGATATACTGATAAATTTGTTCCTTCATGCCGGGCCAATAAAATTTTTCCCGGATTCTCCAGTAAGTTTTGAGGACTCCTTTGTGTCCTCCTATAAGACTGCTGTGATTTTCTTTGATGATGTTAGGACGGTCTTCTTCAGCTGGTAAAGAGATCTCTCCGTCGCAAAGGGTGATGGTGATAGGACAATCGTGTAGCTCTCCCAGGAGTGAAGCCCGTAAGTTGATATTTTCGGGCGCATCCCCTTTTTCGGCCATTCTCAATGTCCGCACATCATATCGAGCCAATGCTTTGCGGAAACTCTGTAATCCGAGTTTCACGTTATCTGGAGAACTTACTTCCAAGTGATAATTTTTAACAAAAACGGAGAAAATACAGTATTTCCCTACTCGGGTGACGAGGACGTCTCCGATGCGGGGCTTACCCGATTTGAGGTCTTCTGGACTAATAAATTTGAGGTCTCGTAGTAATTTTGCAGTTGGGGTTACTATCTCACAATTTGTTGGTAGAAAGTGTGCAAGGTGGTCACGGGAATACGTCAAACCGTCTCGGCTTGTTAGGAGTTGGATGGTTTGAACGTCTTCTTCTGGAGTCGGCTCTTCGGATTCATTAGAGTCAGGTGGTCTTGTTTGAATTGTTTGGATTGAATTTGGCAACTCTTCCTCAGAGAGGCTGCCTACAATTTCCACGTGTTTCGTCGGGTCGATCACGGCTTCTGGTGGTATTTCTTCCATCCCGTCTGATGAAAAATTTACAGCAGTGTCTGCCGTATTTTCTGGGGCGGGCAGAAGCTGATTTTGTAGATCAGTGGCTGAGAGACTATAGTTTGGTCAGATTCTTCCGAGGAGGACTTCGTTTCAGCAGCTATGATTGAGAGAGGTTCCGAGAAGGTTACTCGTTTCGAGGAGGTATCTCTTTCAGTTGATGGCGAGTTGAAGTCTAGGACTCGGCTCGAACTAGCAGCTGGGAAGTCTTCAGGTTGTAATGTTGGAAGAGTTGAAACTCGAACTTTATCACGAGCGATTATGGATGGGTCTGAGGAAGCTCGGAAGGGCGTTGACCCCTGGTGTAGGCTGCTATCGACTACGCTGCGAGTGAGAGGGTCCCAAGCAATCCCTTGTGCATTGAAATTGTCAATCATAGTACGAACCAACGTGGGGGTTTCCGGGGCGAGCACGACATCTTCAGTATTATGGTTGTCGCTCGATTCAGGTGATGGGCTGAAGGTTCTGGGCACCACGACTGTTTTGTCAAGGGTTGGGGTAGTCGCTGTATCGATTAGGTCTTTCAGCGAATCAGGATTGATTCTTATTGTCGAGTCATCCGATTCACTGATGCAACTGGTGCTTTCTCTGTACTCGTTAGCCTCCTCTGATAGGAATTCGTTGACAACTTCGTCGGTATTTGACTCGGACGCATCTGGTTCTTTTTCTTTTTCAGATTCTATTCCATCTTCAGCCGGCCGGCATATGTCAGTGGAGCGTTTTACTTCTCGAACTACGTCTGTATTATGGGGAAGTAACGATAGTTTCTTCCACCTTTCATCCAGTTCGTAGCCAGGAAGCCCGCCCTTTTGATTTGCCCATTCTTCGAACTTCTTGATGGATTGGTTTACACTTGCAGCGAACTGGGTTGTTGACTTACGACTTATGCCGGGAACTAAAGGTGCTTTATCTTTTATTATTTCGCCGGGTCGTCGTTGCTTTTCCACGTCCTCGTCTCCTTCATCTCCTGAATCGATATAAGTTGCAGGCCGAAGCTCTCGCACTGGGTCTCTCACAGTGGAGGTCATTCCTCCCCCCCCTCTAGTGGTTCGAAAACATCATCGGTGCCCAGTTCGTCGACAGGTCTCGAGATTCATCGTCGTCGCTGCTGGATTTGGGTTCTCGATAATTGATCGGTGTTTTATGTGATCCACGACGGAGTTCGGAGCGAAGGCGTGATGCGATCGTGGTTCGGACCTCTGGAGCGCTTGGAAGTTTAGGCCGCTTTGCCGGCCCAGGAGGACGGCCACGACCACGTTTTTGTACAGCAGAGGACGTTTTATCTACTCCGGTAGCAGGTAATAATGCCACTTGAGGAAGTTCGTATTTGGCTTGGTTTGTCTCTGAGAATGATGTTTCTTGTACAGCTTCCGTCGGCATTGGATCAGCTGTTTCGCGTTCTCGGCCCTCCGGGTTGAACGAGAGGGCGTCTGCATACTGGTCACCGACATTTGTTTTGACAACGACTTTGAACTTGAACTCGTTCAATTTCGATCGCCATTTTCGTTGTCGGTCGGTGAGGTCGCGGGTATCACGGAGCCAGGAGATGCTTGCTCTTTTAGTTTGAACCGTGAATTTTCTTCCATACAGGTATGGACGGAACTGTTGAATGGCGTACACTACAGCAAGGCATTCCTTTTCGTCATCTGTGTAGCGTAATTCTGCATCTCTTAGCACCCTTGAGGCACAAGCGACTATCTTGTCGTTTGGAGTACGTTCTAGTTTAGTTGTTGCTGGATTTTTTGAGGTTCCCATTCGGGGTTGACGATGTCATCAGCTGAGTCCAGTTCTTGACTCAGTATACCGGAGATGCCCTGATCTGAAGAGCTCACGGCTAGTATGAACGGTTTATTTAGATCTGGATAAGCGAGAGTTGAACTCTCACACAGAGCCAGTTTGATGTCGGTTAAAGCTGCTTCGGCTTCTGGATTCCAGTTAAATTTTTTGTCTTTCTTGTCAAATCTGTTAGAGGTTTGGCCCTAATTGCATAATTATCGATGAATCTTCGATAATAATTTGCTAGTCCCAGGAATTTTCTCATCTCCGTTTGGTTTCGCGGAGTTGAAACTTCCTGAATAGCCTTGAGTTTCTTTGGATCGGGCTTAATTCCGTCTCTGGAGATTACGTGTCCAAGGTATTCCACTTCAGTGCAGAGGAATTTACACTTGTCTGGCTGCAAGGTGAGGCCGGCGTCCCGAATGGCTTGTAACAGCCTTCGGAGTCGAACTCCATGTTCTTCCAGGGATCTTGCATGTAAGATTATGTCGTCCAGATAGATAAGGATCCAGGGGAGGAAACCCAGTGCATTATTCATCATTCTTTGGAACGTTGCTGGGCCACCTTCTATACCGAAGGGCATGCGAGCGTATTCGAAATGCCCGAAGGGTGTTGAGAACGCCGTTTTATGGGCATCGAGAGGATCCATTTCCATTTGGTGGAACCCACTGGCCAGGTCGAACACGCTAAAGAACATTGCGTCTCCTAGCTGGTCGAGAATGCCGAGAATCGATGGTAACGGGAAAGCGTCTCCAATGGAGACCTTGTTAAGATCTCGGAAATCTATTACCATCCTCCATTTCTTGGCCCCCGTCCTTGGATCCGCCTTTTTGGGTACTACCCAGATCGGTGAGTTGTAAGGAGATGTAGAGTTTCGGATGATTCCTTGTTTCAAGAGATTTTCCACCTGGTGTTGAATTTCCTCCTGGTGTTGTTTAGGGAATCGGTATTGTTTCACGTGAACTGGTTTATCCGTAATTGTCGGAATTTTGCAGGTCGCTTGTCGAGCGCAACCTAGATTGTCACCTGAGAGATAGAAAACATCAGTAAAATCGTGGATTATCTCGAAAATTTGTTTTCGTTGTTCAACATTCAGATGTCGTAATGGTATTTTTTTCAAAATTTCCTTGGCTCGTTCCTCCTTAGTCGTAGCATCTGTAGAAACGCTCTCACTAGGAGAGTCGCTCGAGCTACCTGGAGGATCTTCTTCTTGGAAATCGTATTCCTCGATGAATTGTGGTTCTATCTCCAGTGTTGCAGGTTCATTCGTCGTGTTAAAAACCATACAGGTTGCAGCTCCATCTTCGACGCTGACGAGAGCTTCTCCCATAAATAACCCTATTGGTAAGTCAATACGGGGTAAATAACCTTGACTTATTTCCTTGTTCTTAACTGGGATAGGCACTACCATCCTCGACCTAGGAGGGACGGTGAAGGCAGGAGCATTGTAAATATCAAGGCTGAAATGAACTGGTTCACGAGGCCTGGCGTACACTGTGAGAGTTTGTTCATAGTACGAAATCTCAGCTTTTTCTCGTTCTAACCAGTCGTTACCCAAAATTCCTACTCCAGGAATGGGCAGGTCGTTTTTGCTGACTTGGCATCTTACTGGGGTGCCAAAAATTTTTAATTCAACGGTGCCCAGGGTTTCTACTGGGTCACCGCTAATTCCTCTTGCAATTAATCGGTTGGTTACGTCAATGGGGATTCCTGGTTGGAGTGCGGATTGATTGATTATAGTCACATCCCCACCAGTATCAATAATGAAGCGCTGGTATTTGCCCAAAAGTGATGGGCAAGTGGTTTCGATTTTAGGTCCACTACATACGGCTAAAATTCGGGACTCATAACCTTCACGCTTGACAACAAACGGAATGGGTTTCGTGGGGTTGCTGCGGAGTACTAGAGTGTACCAGTAGAAGGAGATATTTGCCTGTTCCTTGGCCAAGAAGTCGTTGCCAAGGATGGCTAAATAGCCACCTAAACGCTGTGGTACAACTCTAAATGGAACGATTTTATCGAAGATGCTTAACGTGATAATTCCGATGATTGGTAGGACGTTGGTTCCGATCCCCCCCACTTGTCCCATGTCTTGAATAAGAAGGTAGTGTCATTTGCAAGGGCTTCTACACTGATGAAGTTGTAGTTTGCTCCAGAATCAATGAGGATTTCGCATTTGTTGCCGGCGAGTTGGATGTTTTTCACCGTGATGACAGGTCCCCGGCCGGTTACAAGTACGATACCTTTTATCGCTTCAGCAGGCGGTAAGCTCCCGCAGTTATTTGTTGAGGCTCTTGGGGCGGGCTCGTCATTACCTCGTTCTGGCGAGCGCCCGCCAAGTTTAAAGAAGGCTCAAGAGGATCTTCATCTTTGTTGAGGGTTTTTCTCGGGCAACCTGGACAATTGCATATTTCAGAACTCTTTAGGTGTCGTTCGATCTGCACTGGCGAAGCTTCCGAGGCCGTTGGAAGGGAGGGGTTGGTTTGAATGGGTGGTTGTGGTTGGGAGGTTGTGTAGAGGACTCCTGGATTGTAATTTTGTCTGTAAGGTCTATTTTGATTTGGGTAGAACTGAGGGTTAAAAGGTTGAAAAGGTTTTTGGCGGTATGGATAAGGACGAAAAGGGGTATCTGAAGGATTCTGAAACCGTTGACCTTGGAAGTGGTTTTGGTTGCTGAAATTATTTGGGATTGTGGGGTCGCCTGCCGTGAATGCAAGGGCTTGGGGTTCCTCACAGTCTGACACTTCGCAGTTCGAGTCCCCACACGGAGGTAGTCCGTAGTAGCCTGGGTTAGCGTATCCCGAAAGTACGTGGTACGGGACATTGACCTTTACTTCCGCCCCGTCGTACTCAGCCATAGGCTGGGCAGAATAAGCGAAAGCAGCTGGCTTTGGTGCCACGAAGAGTTCTGTCTCTAATGGTTTGGTCCATGGGTGTCCTTGTGCAGGAACCGGTGGAGCATATCGGGGTTGTTGATTACCTTGGAAATAACCCCGTGATCCATTGTTTTGTGCAGGTGGGAAGTAACCTCGCTGGGTATTTGGATGATGCGGCTTCGGGTGTTGAGTCCTCATATTATTGTCGTATTTCAGGACCTGCTCCTGAATTGCCTCGAACAAGGCGGACAGAGTATTGTATTGCTGAGTGGAGGCCAAGCATTTGAGGTAATCTGGAAGTGAGTCGAAAAATGCGTCTACCGCGAGCCGGTGGGCTTGGTTGGTGATCGCTGTTCGATCAGCTTCTGGAACGGCAGCTTGTATTTTCCGGAGGATGGACCGGAGGCGATAGTAGTAGCTCTCCACCGCCTCGTAGGTACCTCTTTGTATAGAAGTTAGTTTACCCAGGTAAAGGCGTAGTGGGTCACCCAATCGGAAGTGGCTTCGAAGGACGTTAATAAGTTCTTGGACCGTTCGTATTTCCATATCCTCTACGACGTTTCTCGCACGACCCTTCAATTTACGGAGAATTCGCCCAATGAAAGGTTGTTGGTTGGTCTCTGGAATCATGTGGAGCCATTCTCTCAAACGTCGGTCGAATTCCTCATAGCTTACGTCCCCATCCCCGGTAAAGGTTGGCAGTGATTCCTCCATTTCACGAGTAAGGTGATAGTAATCTTTTTCAATTTCATCATGAATGGTGTCAAATAATCGGATTCCGTGTTGGGCGGCTAAACGAGCTTGTGCTTCTATTCTGGCTTGTTCCTGAGCTGCTTCCGCGTCTGCTCGTGCTCGATCCGTTGCAGCTCTGCGTGCGTCGTCCGCGGCTCGTTCTTCGGGATTCATCTTTAGTCGTGTTGTTTATTGAGCTTGAATTGCCGGGATTTAGTCGGTAGGGTCGACCGAGGGTTGTTCACTCGGTACTTCCTCTTCTTTCTTGGTAGGGGGGTTAGTGACGTTGTCCCGACGGTTGTTCAATAGTCTGTAGAAATTAAATGGTAGTAAGGTGTTGTTTACGATGACTGGTTTCGAATCTTTACGTTTGGTAACTTGAGATTCTGATATATTATTTGCACTGCGTGAGACAAGAGCACGATTCACGAGCGTAGATTTCTTCGACGGAGTAACGTTTATGGTGGTGGATTCTTTATTCACAAAAGTGGGATCCTCCCAGTAACGGGAGTCAATTAAAGGGGGGTGGTATACCGTGCCGTCCAGGTAGTCGATATAGCACTTACGTATTTGATATTTATACCCGCCTCGTTTGCGATGAACCATCAGCACTACTAGTGATTATGATCAAGTGATAGTGCTTCGCCTGATCACTAGATGCTAAAATGAATAATTTGCCGTCTGACCTATGATCGAACAAGAGATTCACGTTGCTAAGTCAGCAGCGAGAATTCGAGAACGATTTTCGGACTGAGAATTCGTCTGGATACCAGAACGTACACTAAAGAAGGCAAAGAATTCATAGGCAAAATTCACGAGAAGTAGATAGTCACACAAACGGAACGATAAGTTTTATTTGATTGCAATAGAACACATGCACATGCAAACAAATACATACATATATATATATATATATATATATATATATATATATATATATATATATATATATATACGCACCTACACGTATTTCTACTAGCAATCAAGGTAACTTGGTATAGCTTGGGCACCGCCCGAGAAGAAGGTATGTAAGAAGAGTCCAATTACCTCACGCGCGGATGCTTCCTTTAAATTGCTGATGCAGCTGTCTCGCAACTACCTGTGGTCGTTATGCCAAGAATATAGATGATAATTAAAAAAAAAAAAATTTTTATTTAATTAATAAAAACAAAAATCTTTTTCACTGTCTTCACTGTCTTTGATCAAGAGGTATTGTTTTATGTGTCCGGAATCCCACCGCTGCCACCAAAAATCTAACTGTTATGTCCGAAATAATAATAAGTAAATTTTTGTATAGCGTAGTTCCGAGAGATAAAGAGGCTCGAACACAACACGTTGATTTTTCCTTACAGAAATCTGCTAGGATTTTATATTTTTGTGAATTCGCGAACACAACCCGGATGGGCTCTTGAATTGCCGACAGAAAAGATGATGTAAATTTAGGATATCGGTTGAAGGGAATTTGACACTTACACTAATATAAAATAAAACAATCAATAATTCGGGTTTTCACTGTTATATTGTACTTAATACACAATTTCACTTAGTTCTAGTTAACAAAATAAAGAGTTCGGAACCGGAGTAGCGACTCCGGCAAACAATCACTATGTTCGCCGTTAAAATGTAAATTATAAATTTTGGTAAGGAACCGTATCACTCAATACAACGGGGCTCTTGATACAAGCTCAAGGGCGCTCTAACGCGTAAGGAGAAAATACAAATTTAGGAAATCAAAATGAGGATAATTAGGAAGAAAATTATAATTAAAGCCGATACGTGTCGAGGTATCGGACCCACTCGGGTTCGACAAGAATAACTGCTTCTTGCTTCAACAATAATTTGAACTGAACGCCTATTCGTTGTTACGCAGGGTTTTTAAAAACTTGGTAAATCGCGACTCCGGAAGGGAGTCCGATTTTCCGATTGGTCGGGAAGGTAAATATTTTAGTAAGACGTGGTGGCGTCTAAACCGCGTAGCGTCTGTAATGAGTGAAGCGGTTCCAAATTTTGCAAGCACTGCACTTTGCAGCGCGAAAAAGGAGACCCTAGCTTATATCATGCAACGCCGGATATAACATATTAAATAATTTTCAATCGCTAAATAATAGCTGAATTCTATTTTTTGTGGAAACTCGAAAAGATTTTAAAATATTTAATTATCTTAATACTCAAGTTTTTTAAATACATTTAAATACTCTTTTATTACGAAACAAAAATTTTGAAACTAAAACGAGCACTTAACATTAATATTAAGATTCACCTAAATATCTTATTCTATTTTCCATTTAAACAGAATAGAACTAATGTTTTCTTTACTTGGAAATTTTTTTTTAATTCTTTTAAAATCGTTTCTTCTAACCAAGAAAACACATTGAGCACGTAAAATTTTTAAATTCATTTATTGACCCCTAGTTATGCTATGAATTTTTCACATTTTCTGCCGACAAACTTCCCAAATCATGCGTCAAACGATTCAAAAAGTAGGAAGAGACCGAAAACTGTATGTGTATTTACATACATACATTTTAAAGATTCACAGAAATGCATGCATAGATTATATATACTCATACATTTCAGTGACTTACGAAAATATACGTATAATCTTATTATCGTATCCTATGAGGACAGTCTCCAAACTATGTCAAATGAAAAAAGCATACTTTGGGGACAATCAGTTTTTTTGTGAAATTTTATAAAATTGCGTGAAAAATTTCACAAAATCGTTATCAAGATCTCATGACAGTTTTAGTATAAAATTTTAGATAATTTTAAAAATTTCATGAAACTGCGTGAAGTCTTATTAAATTTCATGAGATCTTATAAAATTTCGATGTCATTTTCAATATGGAATTGAAGAAAATTTCATTAGTGAAATTTTATAAAATTATATCGATTTTCATAAAATTAAAAAAATTTTTTGTCCAGGATGCTAAATTCTTTTCAAGAAATGTATTCGTTTTTAATGGAAAGTTGAATGCTTCTGATCTATTGGATTTCCTCGATGAACGATTTAGTTGATTTAAACTTTTTTCTAATTTCAGACTTTACGCGATTGAGATCACAGTAATTTCACGTGGTCTCTTTATATTACACAATTGCCAGTAAATCAAGTAACGTAAAAGGAGATACGAATATATTTGCATTTCCGTGATGCACATGAATATTTTAATCGTTTGAATGGTGAACCATTGCAGAAAAGCCACTAAAGTGTTAAACATTCTTGATACATCATGTTAGGTAGTTACGGTTGGCTGAAAATACTAACGACTTGAAATTAGGTTCAATGAAATTCCATTGATTGGAATGGCAAAGCGTTTTCTTAATTATAGATTATCAACAGAAAATTAATTTCTACTTATTACGAAGACAATATTATATGGCTAATTTAAAACATTTTCGTGATTCACAGAAATGTATAAGTCATGCGATTTTTCTGATAACATTTCAGTGACGTCACTGAAATGTAAAAAAAGATTGAAAAACATTTCGGTGAGTCACTGAAATGATGAAAAGTCACTGAAATGTATAGAAAAAATAAAAATTAGTCACGGAAATGTAAAGAACATATATATATATATATATATATATATATATATATATATATATATATATATATATATACATAAATATATAAACTTTTTGACTAATGCTAGTTTTGAGCCTTACTCGACTATATAAGAGATAAAATGACAAAATTCCGTGTAAATTCCGACATGAGGGCCAATGCAATAGATAGATTTCTATGAAATCTACCTAAAAAGATATTTCGCAGCTTGGATCTACACTCGCCAGGGTGCGCTGGAATTCTTTCTACATAAACTGTAGATTCAACGAGATAGCTCACTAAAGTTAGCACCCCAGAGTTTTTTTTTATTAATTTTTGATTATTTTTTTATCACGTCGTTAGCTCGTCGTTTGTTCTTTATTGTTTAATATCAACATTTGTTAGTTCTCCATTTATTCATTTTGAAGAAAATTTATTAATAATGTACTTTTAAGTCAGCCCCCCTATCGCATTTTTTAATATTTTGGTAGCAATTTGGGTCATTCAACCTCTATTTTTGATTGTTCATGTATATTCAATCAACATTTGTTTCTACTTCACATTGTTTATTTGTTGTTTAATTAACATTTGTAATTAGCTGAATGTATGTATTCTAAATATTCGCACTGCGCATGCGTCAACTTTACGTACATAGACTTTTAGCGCGGTCTTTTGAAAATTATAGTGACAACCACATCTTAAGTGTAAAAAATTAAAAAATCTACAAGTGTAATCTTTTAGGAATCAATTTTCAATTAATTTAAATAATTATAAAAAAATTGTTAGACGTCAGCCAATTTCAATATCATTAAGTAAATAAATAAATAACTAATAAATATCTATTTCATTTTGAATTTCTTAAAAAATATAGAATCAACTTTGAATCAATGCATGTATATTTTTTTTTATACTCATCTGTTCCATTTCCATGAATAATACGAACTAGTATCAAAATAAAAAAGAAATAACATATAACAACAAATTTTTAATACTTTATTAAAATAAAACTTTTTATAAAATTATTAAAAACTACACGTTGCCTTTTCGTCCTGTAATTTCTATAATGAAATACAACAATAATACACTTACTCCAATCACTGTCATTATAATTTTCAAAAGACCGCGCTAAAAGTCTAAACGTAAAGTTGACGCATGCGCAGTGCAAATATTTTGAATATAAATATTCAGCTAATTAAAAATGTTACTTAAACAACAAATAAACAATGTGAAGTAGGAAAAAATGTTCTATACACATGAGCAATTAAAAACACAGGTTTAATGACCCGTATTGCTACCAAAATATTAAAAAATGCGATAGGGGGGCTGACTTAAAAGTACATTATTAATAAATTTTCTTTAAAATGAATAAATGGAGAACTAACAAATGTTGATATTAAACAATAACGAACAAACGACGAGCTAACGACGTGATAAAAAAATAATCAAAAATTAATAAAAAAAAACTCTGGGGTGCTAACTTTAGTGAGTTTTAAAAATCAGTGTGATATTTTTAGTCGCTTTCAGATGTCACTACCTACGTTATCAAATCATTCACTGGAGCGCCTTGGTTTAAACCAGGGCCGTACATTTTATATCTATGCGTCCATAAATTATTATAATTTCGTTTCTATTTTCACTGTAATTCTTATTTTTTTATTTAATCTTTTATTAATCCGTTATAATATGTAGCCAGGAAAATAATAATTGCATAATTCAATTTTTATGCAAATATTTGAATAAGTTTATAAAAATAATTTCAGTTATAAGCGAGAATAATAAAGTTTCGATATGGCTAAATATACAGCAAACAAACGATACGGCTCTGTATGTGTTTATACAGAATGCTACAAATCTCGGGAAATTCAAATTTCATATATGTAAAACGTCGTACGCACATGGATCTTTATACTTACGATATTGACTGGAAGTAGCAGGGAATTCATATTTTAAAATAATATAATAAATATAATACTAATAATATCATTATTATTATTATTATTATTATTATTATTATTATTATTATATTATTATTATTATTATTATTGTCAATAAATTATTTTGAATTGAAGTATCATAATTAAATTAACAATTTTCTTAATTGCAAAAATGTTAAAATTTTCTATATATTTATATGAAATGAAAATTTTCAATTGATAATTTAGTTTATCAATTTAAATCAAAATATGTACGATGCGTAGTAACATACAATTTTTTTATTGCTACTAGAGCAAAACATCTAATTTATATAGACAAAATATTAGAATGGTTTTATTTTATAATGAAGGTGAAATATCTTTTTTGTAACATGCCATTTAACAGGTGGCACTATCTGTTAGCAAAGCGCTAATATAAATTTTATATTACAAGTATACGTTGCGCGCGCGCCTTGTTATGTCCAGCGAGGTAACTAGATTTGCTCGTAACGCCTCTTCTGGACTGAGGTGTGAGTTGTAGTCACGCGGGATCAATTTAAATTTATTGTTGTTTTTTAATTTAGTTTTTGATAATGGGATTTGTTAGATTAAATTAAGAAAAGGGGAAAACTTTAGTTAGGGGGACTGTTTTAAATGATAAATAATAATTATCAGAGAGCTTGATTTTATTCAGTGGTTCCAGCTACAGCAAGTGCTCGGTTACAGCTCTCAGGGAGAAATGTCGTTACAAGGAGTCTCGGTTTTAGGTCCGAGTTTTCCAGTTTCACTTCCTCCCTCTCTGGTTCACACCAATACACTTAACATATACATGTCTTCATCTAACGTTTACAGTACGCATACAATAACATATATTCGAATACACACTAATGCTTATAACTTTTATATGTAGGTTTACTGTATACTAGCTAGGTACCCACACACAGACATATATGAGGGCTGTTATGCTATCTTATATTATTCTTATACTTTAGATTCTTATATTTGTTAGTTACAATAGTTATTACTAATTATTTCTACCCTTATTATTTATTATAATATTATTCTTAGTCAGTATTTTACTATTATTATTATAGTACTATAATTGCATGTATTATTGCTTATTAAATATTAACAAAGTTAGATTATAATATTTCTTTATATATTTTTAGTGTTGCGGCTGTGGTCCGACTTGTGCTTTTTGTATCGCATTTGCTCTGTTCCTCACCTTTCTTTAGGCTCTAAGAACAGTGACATGGGGAAACCACAGGAAAAACCCATGTCGATACAAATATATATATATATATATATATATATATATATATATATATATATATATATATATATATATATATATATATATGAATTGCGGTACTTATCAGGACCATTTAATTTTTTCATTTTTTATAGCTTAAAATAACTGAAAATTATGATGTATGATTTTTTTTTTTTTACTTTAATTAATATTTAAATGGAAATATTCTAAAACAGCAGTTTTTGGTACCTAGCTAATACGGCAGTTTTCAGGACATTTTCTATTCTCGGGACTTTTCTTTTAAACGTTGGATTTCAGGACATGGCAGTTTTGAGGACATAGTAGTTTTCAGAACTTTTTGAATTTGGATACTTGAGAACTTATTTCGTGCATTTATCCTGATTCTGTTTTGAAATATACTTTTTCAAAATTGAATACCGAAAAGTAATTTAAAAGTATCTTAGTCATTATATTTTAGTTTTCTCGATGCAGTCTAAAATTTTTTTATAACTATTCTTGGTTTTTTCTAACTATACAAATGTTTTTCTATTTTATTTTTTTTTTTCAATGGAAAAATTTTTTTACTTTAGTTTCATTTACTAAAACACTATTTTAAAACTTGCGAAATTGAGGAATATTTCAAAACTGAAGAAAACAAAATTTAAAAAAATAAAAAATAGCCACCATTAGTTTAATCAATTTTTTTCAAAACTGTTGACATAGATAATAAACAGAAGCTTCAAATAATTTTTTTCTGTATTTTTCTAAGGGGACACTAGTATTAGAAATAGCTAATAACTACATCATTGATAGACAGCTGTATTATAGGCGTTTAACAAAATAAATAATTTTTAATTTTCGTTTTTAGTGTGGGCTTTTCTTTCCAAACGGAGTTTTTGTAAGAAAAATACAAATAATATTTTAGAAGCTTCATTTTATTTTAAATTTTCATTTTTCACAGGAAAGAA
This sequence comes from Cotesia chilonis, assembly GCA_018835575.1. Lineage (NCBI taxonomy): Eukaryota > Metazoa > Arthropoda > Insecta > Hymenoptera > Braconidae > Cotesia > Cotesia chilonis. Next base: position 534,389 of record RJVT01000054.1, read on the forward strand.
ACAAATCATTTTATTCATTATAGTTGTAATTTCTGTTATCATATTCTTTCTTCGAGTTTAAATGTCCTCTACATACTTATAATATTTCAGATTCGTTATAAAAATGAGACAAAAAAAAAATTTCTGTTATCTTTTCCAAAAATAATAATGATCATAGAAATCGGAAAAGTTCGACACTAAAAATATTTCACGATCGGCAGAAAATAGGAAAATATCGTAAATTTAATATATTAAAAAGAAATTAATAACAATAGTGATCTAGAATATTTACACTTCGAAAAAATTAAAAATAATGATAAAGATACGTCTAAATAATTTTGCATATTTTATATCGAAAAGTACACCTCAAAACAACTTGGAAAAAAAAAAAAAAAAACAACAAAAAACGTACCAATGAGTTTAGATTTGGAAAAATTATAGCTGTATGAAAAACCCTTTTAAAAATGGTTTTTTAAAAAGCTGAGAATAATTTTATGTAAATACAAATAAAAGTTCTAAAATTACTACTTCCTTGTACATCGTAGGAGATATAAATATTCACCCATTAGCAATATATGGCTTTGGAAAATCTAGGTGTGAGCTGTTTGGAATAACGCCAATCACAGTTTTTGGTACTACTTTGAAAATAACAGCTTAAATGTAATAATGTATGCATGTGTCTCCGTTCACTATTTTTGCTGCCTTCTATCTCCGTAATGTTATATAGCTTTCTTTTCTTTAGACAAAGACATCCGATTTAAATTCAAAGTATTAATTCAAGATTCAGCGCTAAGAAGTTAAAACAATAATATATATATATTATTAAAAATAACACCGGCACACAAAAAAAAAGTTGTCAGTACTTTTAACCGGACCTACCTATCTTTATAAATTTTGACGCTCTGAATCCGAATCTGAAGTCAGTTTTGCCTGTACACCGTCAAAATTTTGAGTAAAATTCAAAAAATCCAAAAAAAGGCGAAAAATTGCGGAAAACTGCAGTCACAGCATGAAAAATCATGAAAAATCGAAATTATCGAGATAAAAAAATTTTTGGATTCAGATTAAGTATGTTTTTTATGTACTTTGTATCACTGAATTAGAATCTGAAATCTTGTTCCTTTGAAGTTTCAAAATTGAAAAAAAATCTCAAAAAACTAAAAAAATTGGGAAAATTACAGTGATAAATATGAGAAAAAAAATCTATTGAACACGATTGCTAATGACTTAGGTGCATTATCATAGATGGAATATAATCTTAGGATTGAAAAATTGACAAAATTTTTGAATCTTTAAAAAATAGTATGTAAGGAGAAGGTACGAAGCCATATTTTCGAATTTCAGACGTCGTTCGTTTATATCGGATTTTTTTTTCTTCAAATGACCTACGCAGTGGGTTCCTTTTACGTTTTCTATTTTCTTCTGGTGTTAATAAATTTTTTTTCTCATATTTATAACAGTAATTTTCCCGATTTTTTTGGTTTTTCAAGATTTTTTTCAAATTTTAAAACTTTAAATGGATAAGATTTTAGATTCAAATTCAGTGAAACAAAGTACATAAAAAATATACTCAATTTAAATCTAGAAAATTTTTTTATCTCGATAATTTAGATTTTTCATGATTTTTTGCAATTTTTTTGGGGTTTTTTGCTTTTTTTTTTTAATTTTGACGACTCAACGGGCTAATTAACAATCAGATTCAGATTCAGTGAATTGAAATACATAAAAATCATACTTGATCTGGGTCCACGAAATTTTATTCATCGCTGTGACTGCAGTTTTTCGCAATATTTCGCTTTTTTTTTTTTGGTTCTTTGGATTTTACTCAAAATTTTACGGTGTACGGGCAAAACTGACTTCAGATTCGGATTCAGCGCGTCAAAATACTAAAAGATAGGTAGGTCCGGTCAAAAGTACTGACAACTTTTTTTTTGTGTGCCGGTGTTACCAATCAAAAACTGATGAACGCTGAAGTTTCTACTTGTCAGAAGGCTATATTCGATTTGATAAGCTATGAAAAATTGCATTGTTACATAAATTTATTTATCATTGGCCATGGTTCTGTTGCAACATAACCTAATTATTGTGTTTATTTTCTAAACATAATAAAAAAATTTATAACATACTACATTATATTTTAAGATTCCCGCTATGGAAATCTATACTTTTATAGAAATGTCGAAGTCCTAGGTTTCTCCCTGATTTTCAAACAGCGAGTGTTTATGAGATCTTTACGTTTTGAGGTCCTAATGAAAGATTTGTTATTTCCCTGAAGATATTACTGTGTATGTATTTTTTTGTGTGTTTGTGTGTAATCTTTTAGAACTTCAGAACGGCTAGAATGATTTGATCAAACATAGTGACGTTTAAGAGAATTCCATCAAGCTTAAATTTTCTGAAAATTTGAACCACATTGGTTCAATAGGTTTTAAAAAATTTATAGAATATTAGTTGAAAAAAAAAATTTTTTTAGGATAACACACACACACACACATATGCAGACATAGTGACACCCTTGCAGGGATAGTCAGGGGAGCTTCTCGTGGCCTTCAAACGTCGAGATCTGATAAAAACTTGATTTTTGTAAAACGGGGTAAAACCAATAACTTCCCGATTTTTAAAAATCTTCGATTTTCTTAGCGGAAAGTTAGAAAAAAAAACGCAAGTATCTAATTATACTTAGTGTTTTTGCCTGTAAGATATTTCAATTGACAGGTAATCATCGTATACTTTCTATTAAATTTTTTTAATCAGATTTACTTAAATGAGTATTTTTTACCAAGTTCTATAGATTTGTTAATTCAATATCTGCATAGAATGGATTTAAGTGTATCAATGGAAATTAGCATGGATAATGACATGTATAAATTTTTATAGGGCCTATAACAGATTTCGGGACATTATCTTCTTCTTAAAAATCAATGCTTATGAAATACATTTTGCAGCGCCATAATTGACGTATATATATAAATATAAATTAAAAGCTATAAATTGATAAAAACCATTCTAAATTTCTACAAAGTTTTTTTTTATAGAATGGTATACCATGATTATTAAAGACTTGTCGACTCATGATTGGTATTAGAATAGTATCATTAACAATTTTATTTGTATAAATTTTTTTTTTCTAAAATTTTTCTATGAAATTTTTTGTGAATTTTGATTTTTAGAAATGCAGCCTATTTTTGGCCATATCTAGGTGAAAAATTATTATTTTTTAATTTTTTTTTTATTCTGCTTGTTTTTACGGTGCATTTATGATAAAAGGTATCGTGAAAGAAAAAAATAGATTACGCTAACTTTTTGCTTTCAAAAGTTGAAAAAAATTTTGGCTCATTTTTGAATAAAATTTCTATTTTATTTTTTTTTTTGATATATTTTTTTGGAATAGTACATAAAAAAACAAACAATTAAAAAAAAATTTGAATATCACAATTTTATAAAAAATTTACAAATTTTTATAAAATTTGTTAAAATTGTGATAATCAACTTTTTCTTTTAATTTTTCATTTTCTTATGTATTTTTCAAATAAAAAGTATGTAAAAATGAAAAAAAAAATTTCGTTCTAAAAAATGAAAATTTAAATGGTGGACCTCACTTGCAAATAATTACCATATAAGAAAACTATTATCAAATTATAAATTTCAGTCTGCAAGAATTTTGTTGAGAGGTTATTATTAATTTGTATCTTCCAATAAATCATCTAGTTTGGATTTTTATCAATGAAAATTTTTTACGAACTTTGATAGGTTTCTTTAAAAGATAAGTTTTCGAGCGATTAGTCAAGAGTTATAAATTTAAAATCACTTATAAATTTTCAACAGACACCCGACAGATTTCAGGACATTAATTTATATTAAATTAGTTAGAAGTCGAGAATTAATCATTAAATTTCATAACAGTATCATCCTATTGGAAAATTTTTGTAGGACATCTACTAACACATTTATAGATTATGTAGAGCCTCATAGATCTATTAGATTCCATACAGATTTTATGTATGCTGTTATCTTTGATATGTTTGTTTATGATTACCAGTGGTAGATTTCAGGACTTTTTTGTTCTAAAAAAAATTAGAGTAGAGACCATACTTTTTAATATTGTATAACGTATAAATATTGATAACAACTATCAGTTATTAATTCATAATAAGCTTATGATAAAATTGTACCTGGTTTCGTTTTTATACTTTTTTTTTGTAGTGTTGTAGATCATCGGCATTAAAGACATTTTCATAAAAGACTTTATTTTTATTGATTTTCTAAACTCTTAAGATTTTTTTTATAACGATAAATAAAATTTTTTATTAGTTTTAATTTTTATAATTAAAAGGAAAATATTATCAAATTATACTTAGCATTTTGCTCACTAAAATTTTCAATTGACAGTTAATGAATTTTCACATTCTAATTAATTGTTTAGGTTGGATTTCTTTCTGTAGATATTATTTACCAATTTCTATAGAATTCTTCAAATGAACTACAAGCAATCAGTTTAAAAATATGATTCATGAATGACACGTGTTAGTTATCCACCAACATGTGGTACATTTCAGGACATTATATTTTGTTGTTATTCAAGCCAAAAGGATTAAGCAATAAATTTCATAGCACAATAATTGGCAAATAGATATTAAGATAGATTATATAGCACAAATTAATCAGCAATTTGTAATAAATCTGGATTTAATCATTTTTATGCTTCGTTGATCGATTTATATATCATCAACATTTAGCATAAATGCATTGTCATGGTTAATATGAAAGTTTCAGAAATAGATTAATTTTCATAAATTTTCCATTCTCATAGAATTTGTACATATTTATAAATACGAGAAAAAGGATATTGAAATTACACTCAGCGTTTGTTTTGAAAGAAATTCCAATCGACAAGTAATAAGTAACATATACTTTCTAGAGAATCGTTGACTTCGAAATTTTCGCTATATGTATTAGTTTACAACTTCGATAGACTTTTCAAAGTTAACTTTCAGCAAGTACTTTTAGTTTGAAAATTTTCTATAAAAGGTGCAAATTTTTTTTTTCGACACGGCAGATTTCAGGACATTTTTTTCTGTCAAATTTTTTCGAGAAAATGATGCATTGCATTCCGTTTATATATAATTTAAAAATAAATCTTATAATTCATAATATTTCAGAAATTAGTAAATGATTTATAAAAAGATGGAATATAATAGTATTTTCTAAGCATAAATGCGTACTTAGGGAATACATTTTCATAGATTTTATGTCATGAAAATTTTGTATTTTTGTATATAAAATTTTATGAATATTTTAAATTTCAATAATGGAAAAAAAGTATGATGAAATTACACATAACATTTTGTTTTGTAAAAATTTTTTGTTAGCAGGAGAAAATTAAGTTATACATCCCAATTGATCGTTTTGTATTTATTTTATTTTGCAATTATTATAAAGCAATTTATATTAATTTTTGAGAATTAGCTGTTTGCAAATAATTAATTAAAATTTAAAAATATTAAATGGCATGTAAATTTTTCTTTGGGCAGTGGCATATTTCAGGACATGATTTGAGGTTGAATGAGTGATGCGTAGAATAAATTAATAAATTCTATAGCTGATGTATTTGTATAATTGAAATATACTTATTTATATTGATTATATGTAATAAATTAATAAGTAATCGATTATGGAACGTAATTTAGCTCTCTTTTTCCCGACGTACCCTAAATGCTTTGTACATTATCAACAATTATGTACTCATGGTAACTTTCAGGACATTCTTACAAAAAGACTTCTTTTTATTAATTATATATTTTTAAGAAACTTTCCGCCGATTAATTGCATAATTTTACAATTAAATATGTACTTCCTAAATACAAGAAAACAAAGAGGAAACATATTAAGATCATTTTAATTTATCTGTTTTCTAGTTTTTCTGTTTTTTTTTTGTTTTTTATCAATGTTTTCTATTTTTTCAATAGTTAATACTTACAATACTTTATAGTTAAGAACTGTCATGAACTCTATAGTTAATTGTTTTTAAATAAGTATATTTAATTATGATTTCACTCGAAATGAGCTTTAGTCAAATCGAATTCCCATAATATTTTACAATTAGAACCACTATTCAAGTAGACTTAACAATATAAATAAAATCTATGATTTAACATATTAGAGTTATAAATTTGATTCATCGTATATTTATAAATTAATATAAATATTTTTTTGTTAGAAGAATTTTTGATAATTAACTGTCTTCAAGTAATCGATCCATTATTAAAAAAGAGCAAGTAAAAATATATGATCTCCATGAGGCAGGTTTCGTGACATAATTTTGTGTTAAATTATTGACTAAATCAATTTTATAGTGGTGAACTGTATATGAATAAATTAGTGTCATCTTATGAGATTTTAAATTTCTAATGATAAAATATAGAATTCGTTAATAAAAAAATTACCTGTGATGCCTGTTTTCAAAATGTCATACCATATACTTTTAACCTTAAAATACGATCATTTGTGATTACAATAAAGTTTTGCATCCATTTCTTTTTTGTAAATTTAGCTCCATTTAACTCTTGATAAATAGTAAAAGATAAATTTCCACGGACATTTTTAATAACTCCTAAATATTCATTGAATTTGATAAATTTTTCAGATATTCTGAAATTTCACCATTCAAATTTTAACCATAAATTGACAAGTGGTAGATTTCAGGACCCAGTATGCAATATATTGGTATTACTAGAAACATGAAAAACTTTCTCCTTCTAATTTATTTTCTTCTGTGATTAAATAAAATAAATTTTTTTTTTTTTTGACATTAATCAAAATCAATAATACATTAGTAAATATTTTAATAAAATCAAATAAAATTTTTTTCACAGTGATACACTCTTAACATGATGTGTCAATTTTTCCGTAATTTTTGTTATCAGGACACGTAAATAAGAATTTTATTCTTAATTTTAATGATTTTTGTTTATGAAAATTTTCTTTAATAAATGCATTTTTTTAGCTTGAAACTCTACATCAACAAAATTCTAGAAAACGAACCTAAAAAAATTTATTTGTCTCTCTATAACCATGCATTGACATTGAAAACTATGAGGACACCACTGTTTATTCTAAATACGCGCGTAATTTAAAATACATCCATGCGAATACAAAAATTATCTTTTTCTAAGTTCTATTTTTATATATTTATATTTTAAAAAATAATGTAATTTATTTTTAATCAATCATTATTGAAAAGTTAATTCTTTCTTATATAAAAACTAGTTTTATGCAAAATAAGAAAAAGAAACAAATAATTTATGCTTTTGAATCTCTCCATTATAGAAAAAATCTACCTTACCAATACTTGGTTATAAACCATCGATAGCTCAAAGTTGAGCGAAGGGAATAACTATAAAGGAGAGTTTACACATGAATTCCGAACACTCCTTTTTTACGAACAAATATTACCAGACTTCTAGTAACTTTGTTTCCCTTACCTATAGAAATTTAATCCTGAATTATAATACTAAACCTCAACGAAAAAAAAAAGCTAAATAAATTGGCGGACTTCGAGCGTCACTACGGCCATTTTATCGTTGTCTACTGATGCGGATTTTATTAGGAATACTTGATTATTTATTAGGAATACTTGAATATCACTAACGGTGAAAGAAAAAGCAAATTTTGATAATTAAGCAACTTGTGAAAATACGATGACGATATTTGTTTTGGTCCGAGATAAAAAACAGGATTATTGCGTTCATAAGAAACGTCATATTTCCATTGAAAGACAACGCGATCGAATTTGTCGAAAAAAAATTAAAATAATTTGTGAGCATGGTATGTATTTTTTGAATGGTCATATTTACCAAATGTTGAAAAAGAGCTGTCCTATCTTTGGACACAATTTCTATCATATATTTATTTGATGATATTAAGATGTTTTTTCTTCCAAGTTATATAAAATAACGAATAATTAAAAAAAAAAAAAGTAAAAGTTGTTTATCACTATCGTTAAAAAATTTTTAAATTTTTTTCAATAGTGAGTAAAATTTTATGATACTCTTATATTTAACTTTTTTCTTGTATATTATTTTTTATATTTATATACATATAATTTATTTGAGAAAAAATTTATCAATAAAATCAGATAAATTTTATCCAATGAAATCAAAATTAGTAAGGTGGACCTTGATTGTAAGCAATTACTGAAAATTTACAATAATTTTCTCTTTAACATAAAATTTTTGATTCTGAATTTGAAAATTAAGAGACTCCTTGGGAATAAAAAAATTGTTGGTCTACTTTTTTCATATATTTTCTTTTGGATAGTTTTCTTGGTACTAATTAAAAAATATATTGCTATTCTGAAAGTTAATTAAACAAGTATTTATACATAAATATATTATAACCATAAAATTATCCTTAAAGTACGTATACCGAGTTAAGATTTTTTTTTTTTGGTTATAAAAATCGAAATCCACTCAATGGAAAATAATCCTCGCTGGGAGAATTTTAAGATTCAAACTTAAAATCTCAGTAAACTTACTTTCGTCTAAATTTTTATTTTAACAATAAGCTAAATAACAGATGGGGAAAAATTGATAAGAGCGGATTTTTTTAGTCGTTTTAATTTAGACCGTATATCTCACATGGAAACTATATTATTTCTTAAGCTGACTAAATTTTAATTCGTTAATTTGTTTCAGCTGACCGTAATAATCTATACGAAATATGTCGAAATCTTAACTTCAAACAACCTAAAATTATATTATCCAAAATAACCCATGATGAATATCTGAAATCCATTCCTTTTGCCCAATTAAATCCTAGCAGTGGTGAGTTTAATTCTATAAACGTGACATTCCTTAAAATTTAAAATCACTTATAAAATTTAATAACGGATGTGAGTAATAATGTTTTTTCTCGATTTACTTTTTCGGTTTTAAATATTCTAAACAATGTTCGTGAAATGATTTCTCGTTATTATAAAAGATCCCTACGTAAAATTAATTAATACAATAGAGTGCTTACTCGTTCATGGAAATATGTTATCCCATTTAAATCCTGTTCATATATCCTAATCATAAAATTAATTAAAAGATTTCATTCTATCCTTTAAAATAAAAGTAAATAACTATTGAAAACTTACAATGATTTATTTTTTGGCAACACTATAGGTAGCTTAACGGATGGTGTAAAGAATCACCGAATGTTAGAAAAAAAAACTAGTTCTTTTTTGAAATATACCGTAGAGAATTGTCGAATCAATTTAAAGAAAATAAAAAACGTTCATTTTTTTGATAGCAAAAGTGGTAAGTATTCTCATTTTCAAAAAATTGTTATTAATAATTAGTTATCCGTTAATTATTTTCAATAATTAATTTTAGAATTGATATTTTACGATTAAACGTTTCATTATCCGATGTATTATTGATTTACGGTATGGAAAATAGATATTTGTTTACGTATTTTTGAATATTTATTTGATCTAGCTCCAATATATGCTATGTAAAGTACTATTTATCATTAGTCAGTCATTATCATCAGTAATTATTTAAAAAGTTCGATATTAAATCATAATTCTAGTTTTCTTAAACATGAGTGTTAAATAATTTTAATAAAAATTACTTCTTATTTTCATTAAATAATATGTTAATACTGCATATCAAACTTTATTAGATAATTTAATCAAGCTCAATCTTTTTGTTAGATCCTGCACTATTTAATATTACAATGTATATCATCATTTATTTAAGACAAAAACAAATGACATAAAAATTCTATTTAATCTAATTTCGGGCTCAATTGATATAAATATTATTATAATTACAATAAGCCAATGAATAACACGATAATTGAATATATATGTTATAATGGCTTTTTCGCTGCGCTGGCGTCGTCAGCGCCGAAGATGTCCACCTAAATGTTTGGCTTACCTGGTTCGTTGATGGTTGGGCGCCAGGAACTTTCGTTCCACGGTTCGTTGGTTAACGTGGATCGTCGTTGGGCGGCGGGTCGAGGCCGAAGAGATTCAAAGGTATTTACGAAGCGTACGAGGAAATCGGTTCGGGGAATAATTAAAATTAGGTCAAATAAATTAATTGCACAGGCACGATTACGAGTGAATTATTTATTCAATAACTAGCGAGATCGGATAACATTCGCAGGTTCAATCAAAAAAAAATATCAAAGGACGAATAAAATCAATACAAAAAAAAAATTTGTTACAAATAATCTTGTTTTACATAATTTTCATGAAACGCCAAAATAACAAAGCCAATCGGAATTTGGGCCACAGGCAATCGCAACAAGAAAGCAAAATCTAAATTTCGTTCACGCAAGTCAACAAAATCCAGTCGACAGTAGTCTCGCAGGGAACAAAATAAATTAACAACACAAAAAAAAATATAATTAATAAAATATAATTATTTCGCTTGTTTCGTCTAAACGATTGTTTCGAATTAATTAATCAAGACAATAATATTTATTCGCCGTGTTCGCTTAGCAACAATTTACGAATTTGTTAACAAAAAAAAAATCATTCAGTTCGCCGGGTTCGATTAACAACAATTGGCGAGCCTATTAACGAAGAAAATTTACGCCGGTTTCGAGTAACAATAAAATTGCGAATTAAAAGAAAAACTTGTTTATTTAAGAATAAAAAAAAACTTAATTTACTTCGCCGGTTTCGATCAACAGCAAAAAAAAATAAATAACTAATCAATAGTTTATCTGGGATCGCTGTTACCCGTCGAGTAATTCGCGGGAACAAAGCTCGAGTTACGACAAAATTTTTCAGAAGTACACTCCAACTCAAACAATTATACACAAGGTCATTAACTACTTATTATCATAGAATTTGGCACCGGGTACCTGGCTGACGTCACCGAAGCCGGAATTTAGCAACGCGATTGTTGAATTCCGGTACACACTTAATTTCGGACTCAATTCCGAAGTCGTGAGCAAATTTTTAATTAAAAAAAAAACTTTCAATAAGATTATCGATGATAATCTATGTTAATCGCGATTCGTGGTGAAGTCACCCAGGTAAATTAACAACTGCGACCGCACTTACCCCACTCAGTCGACCTCTCGGGATGAAGATCAAATACAAAAAAAAATTCGATGTCGGCGGTACTGATGCAGGTGATTCCTCGGCGATGGCTTTTCCCGGGAACGGCGAGATCGAACGTTGCGAGTGTGATTGGCGTCCTTGACTCTCGTACAACACTCTCTTCCGTATTCACTGAACTTATCTTCGATAACCAAAACGGCGAAACTTCCACGAGCAACCTTTCGTGTCGATTTTTCAAGTAAAAAAAAACTACTTTTCCTCGACACAAAAAAAAACGAAACAAGACGGTTCAATTTCCTCTTTCTTTTTCTTAAAAGAAAAAAAACAAACAGCGATAGCAAAAAGATATTGCCGATTTTTTAATTAATTAATTTTTATTTTTCACAAAACAGCGATAGCAAAAAAAATTATTGCGTTTTTAATTAATTGATTGATTTTCTTTGCACGTGGCATATAAGCGTTCGGTCAGAATTATTCTACTCGCTTTTCCGTTTTCCTTTTGCCAACACGTGGTCTTTCCTTCAGCACCGCTAATGAGCTGCGCGTCCAATCAGCCGTCGTACGATAAATAACTAGGATCGATGATTGGTCGATTTACCAATTTAGTGCGATATTCGGCGTTCAGGTGAAGCCTCGACGAGTCTCCCGCCGTTTCAACTTCCAGTCGTTCGTGGAGTCCGATTCCGTGCCTTACTAGTCCCTCGCTGCTACTCCCAGATGTCTCCTCGGTCGTTGATATCGACTGAAATGCGGGTTTGTCCGGTCGCTTTCCCCATTCATACTATATCACTCACTCTATATCCGATACATTAAATTTAGTTCGGACGCATCCATTCCTTATTACTACTAATTGGCGCGGTTCGGCTTAAATTTCTACCTCGAGCTTTGTTTAATGACCGGGACCACTTTGGGCGACACAGTCGCGTCGAATCTTAGCCTTTCATCAGCTTGACCAACACACAAGGCTAAATAATACCAAAAAAAAATAATTCTCTAATCGGATTCTAGGTGGGAAATTTCCCACGTCACAATGTATATATTATTTCTTGGGTAGACCTCTATAGCCATGAAAGTGATGACTTAAATAACCGATAATATAGGTTCCGATGACTTGAATTCCTATAGCCCAGATTCCGATTACCAAGATTCCGATAGCCAAGATTTTTAATTACCAAGATTCCGATAGCCAAGATTTTTGATTGGATATAATCCCATTAACCCAGAATCCCGATGGAGTAAAATTCCAAATGCATCTGTGAAAAAATTTTTATTCAGATAGGTGGCGCTATTTTATTGCAGCTCATATTTTCCATAATACTTTAAGACTGTTTACATCAAACGACAGCACATTATAAGGAGTAATTTAAAAAATTTTTAAAGTTTTAAAATTTTGATTCTAATTCCGTATAGAACTAATTATATTTGTAATTAATTAATTAATTAATTTTAAATAATTAAATTGAAAGGTATAACACCAAATTAATAATGAATTATACATGGATGAAAATTTTGGATCACAATTACTGGTGAAACAATTACAGCCAAATATTTAGAGTACAATTTACAAATTAGGACTAGATTACATTTTTTTGAAAATTTTTATCAACTTAAATGTCTTTATAACTTCCTGGAAGTTCTTCTTGTTGCTTAGGCACTTGGACAAGTCCATGGGGGGACGGTGGTGAGTTGATTTGAAACTTAATTATTAATAAAATAAAAATAATATTTTCCTGCTAAAATTTGTGCTACTTAAAATAAAAAATAAATTTAAAAAAAGTAAAAAACACGATTTGTATAAAGATTTACACACCTAATAATAATCTTAAACTATTTATGTTTACTTTTTTTTTTTCTTTATAATTTAAAAAATTCAAAAAAGATTATTAGCTGTCAAAAATATCAAGAATTTATTAATTATTAAAGAAAAAAATAAATTCATGTCCTCTGAAACAGCTCATGAACTTTGACTTTTTTAGCAGCTTTAATAACAAAAGCACGCTTTAAAAAAAAGTAATTTTTAATTTTTTTTTTCCGGATTTAATTTTTTTTTTTATTATTTATTTATTAATTATGATGTATGAAAAATTTACGATATTAGTTAATTGCTATTAATTTAAAAGGTAATATATATTTATACTAAGGGTACTAATCATTGATAGATAAACTTAAGTAAATTTAAACTCTGATGAACTTTTTTATTTAAAAAAAAATCAAAAGTAATTTTAGTAGCCTTCGAGTTTATGAAACAAGAGCTCGAGTGACTCCATAAAGACATTGCTTTTTGCGGAGAGACTATTGATGTCATCAACTATGCTCTAGGAATTTTAGGATCCGGATTGGTAAAGCAGGAACGCCAGGAAATAATTCAGAAGCTGGAAAGACAATCTAAAGTATTGAAGAAAGAAACTGTTATTTCTATTCAACCGGTGACCATTCTCCCAAACGTCATTGAAGTGACGTATTACAGCAACTCGATGGTAGTTCATTATGTCATGGGTAGTATTGTTATATCGGCTTTATATGTGACGCTGAGAGAGCAAATTAATAACCCGCGTGTCATTGCCGAGGATAAAATTTACGTTTTTTAACATGTTATGATGGAGAATGAGCTCAAACTTTGTGAAATTATCAGGCAGGATTTTATTATTTCTAAGCCTTCTCAGAATTTGGTGTATTCTATTATCTCGACTATTAAAAATTTGTCTTATACTGGGATTATTATGCTCTCTGATGAGTTTTATCTAGAGAAGAAATTGTGGAACAGAAGGTACGCTAAAAATTTTGATGACAGTTCTAATGAAGAGTATGCTGTACAAAGTGCTGCCAGAAAGATTAAATATAAGCTGAATGTGAAGGCTGACTCTCCGAGACGCAAGGAGTTTCTTCATACTATTCTTACGCCTATTATTGATACGTATACATTCAGTGGCTTTGCTTTAAGAAAACTCTATGACAGGTCGCTTGTCAAAAGGGTCTAGTTCAAGGATCTAGTTCAAGAAATTCTTAGTGAAATTACAATTAATATTGATAGAGGTGTTAATAATTATGATGAGTTATTTTTAGAATTGTTAATTTTTTTTATTAATTAATAAAATTTACTTTTTTAAATTAAAAACAAAATGTTGTTAATTCTTATTAAATAAATTTAATTGATTTTAAAAATTTTCAAAATTCAAAAAAATTTTTTTTTTTAATTTTCAAAATTCAAAAATTTTTTTTTTAATAATTGATAAATTTATTATTAAAACTAAAAGAAAAATTTTTTTAAATTCTCATTAAATAAATAAAATTTATTTAAAAAATTATTAACATTGAAAATAATTTTTTTTTTAATTTTAAAAATTAAAAAGTTTTTTTTTTTAATAATTGATAAATTTATTATTAAAATTAAAAGAAAATGTTTTTTTTTTAATTTTCAAAATTAAATTAATTTTTTTTTAATAATTGATAAATTTATTATTAAAATTAAAAGAAAAAAATTTTTTTTAATACTTATTAAATAAATGGAATTTATTAAAAAAATTATTAACATTGTAAATAAATTTTTTTTTTAATTTTTAAAATGAAAAATTTTTTTTTAATAATTGATAAATTTATTATTAAAATTGAAAAAAGTTTTTTTTTTAATGATTTATAAATTTATTATTAAAATGAAAAAAAAATTTTTCTTAATGTTCTTAACTTATTTTATTAAAGCCGCAATCTAAAATTTAACAAAATTTGACAATAATTGTAAGTAACGCTGTCATCGTCAAGTTTTCGAGTGTATTTTGTTTTTCAACACTAAGTGTAAGAACGTAGCCATTAATAAGTACTGCCTTTTTTTGTGTGTTTACGTTGAAAAAATATTTTAAAAATGAGTGAAATGAGGTGTTTTCAAGCTTGTACGTATTGAATGATAATTTTTTTGTAATTCAGTTAATATTAAGTTTATAAAATAATATAATGCTGATACTGATTGAATTATGAAAAATATATAAAAACTTTTTAAAAGTATATCAATTTCAGTGTCATAGATATGTATAAAAAAACTTATTACGATATAAAAAAATAAAGGCTGAATATATTAATACGGGTATCATACAAATAATATACAAATCTCATTTATATGGGTATCATACAAATTATTTATAATACAGGTATCTGACAAATAATTTCTAATTATTCATACATTATCCGAACTAATAATTTTATTTCATTCGTATAGTATCCGAACAAAGAATTTAATTTTATTAATCCAGTAATTCTCAAAAGTTGTTCTTTACTTACTGTATGAATAGCTAACCAAATATTAAATTCATGCAAATTCTAAAATGTTTATCAAAAAAATAAGAGGTTTACTTATTATCATCTATTTGGTTAGTATATATATTTTTATTTCAATGCATGTTCTTAGAGTATTTAACAATTTTACCTGCTCAGACTGGCCCCTAATCAATTTATAAATAAAATAACAACAATAATTATTAGGGCGCCACCAGGATTTTTAATCACGATTCCTGGAACCGGTCCAGAGCTGAGAGTTCTTATCTTAGGGTAGAGAGAGTGGAGGAAGGAGCTGTTGAATAATAAAGATTTAATTAACAATCTGATCAGTTTTATTAACAATAAAAAAATAAAAAATATAACAATTTAAGCGCTCACTCACATACACTATAATTAACTTATTATCTAACGAAGCGGAGAATAACTGCGAGATAAACGATATTTACAATGAACCTTCTGAAACGACGATATGATGACTAGACGGGCTTTTTCTAACAAACGGTCTCCCATACCTGTTCTAAACCTAGTTGGGCTTTCTCTAACAAACGGTCTCCCACACCTGTCCTAAAACTAAGCTTAAAATTATAAATCCACCGTACTACCAAAATAAACTAAACTAAACTTTTCCACACTTTTATAGCTTAAAATTAAGTCCACCGGACTACCAAACAACACTATTAACACTCTCTATCACACATTACCCGTACAATTCTTCACACACATAACCCACACTTTGCTTAATTGATTTATAAATTTAAATTGAAGAAAATGATTTCAATTTAATTACAATATTATTAAATTAAATTATTCAATCATTAGTATTTAATAATAGGATAACTTTCAATTAACAACCAATTTCAATTAACTTTGAACTAATATCCAACTTTCAATTTCCGATTGCTAATTTTATTTTGGTTTAAAATATTAAAATAGCTTAAAATTAGATCAAAATTCCTAACTAATTTATTGCGGTGGTCTTAATATTACAACAATAAATATTTAAAACAAGATGTCTTAATATCTTGAATTAATAGATTAAAATATGTAAACAGAGGTCTTAATAATCTGCCGACATAAAAGTCATTCCAGGATAATTTTACAAGAATTAATTTAATCACGATAGAAATTTTTACAATCAAGTTCAAAAAATTATTAATATAAAACTAACGATGAGAATTAATTAACTATAACCAGATTTCTCAGTAAAATTTTCAACAAGAAATAACTAAATCCTTGGACTTAATGTCCACGCTATTAATTGTTAATTTCCAGGAAATTTAATTTTATTTCATCTAAATCCACGGACTTAAGCCCAAATAAATTATCACGTAATAAAATATTTTGCACTATAAATTATTTCAAATAATAATTCTTAATAAAATTTTCGGTAAAAATTGCAGACAAATTTGTGAATTGTAAAAATTGACAAAAGTCGAAGCACTCAATTTTTTATTCTAAATCATTCGCTAGTTTGGTAGTAATTGACCTTGGGTATTTAGAATTACCGTGGTGCAGATATATCAACGCTTGACCAAAATTCCACGAGAAAATGCTTGTCGATTATTTTGAAAGCATAAAATTAATCACTCTTTCTTGAATTAATTGTTATAAAATTATAACGATTAAATAAACGAATTTTTCAGATGTTAATTAATTTAATTGATCCATTTTAGTTAGTTAATAATTCTCCTGAAGAATTTAGAAAAAATGTATCCCTCAAGGTCGGTTGAGTGACTCTCGGGTATAAACCCCCATGAAAATCACTCAATTCAAACTAGCGAATATCAAAATTCTGATTAATTAAATAATCGTCAATTAAACGGTCCAATTAATAATTAAGTAGGAGAAGTAACCGAGTATTAGGTAAACCGCGGTCCACTTTTTTCCCACAGAGTAATAATTGATATCTTGACGAATAAAACGATGATCTAACTCTCTAATTAAGGATGAAGTCTTAGTTGTAGTTGGCTTCCTTCGTCTCGTCACTACTACGGGGATCGGTCCTTCTTGATTTCCGTGGCACTACGTCTGGCGGCCACACTACTTCTCCCTTTTCCACTGCACGGCAAACCTATATTAACCCAAAACTACCCCCTCCGATTCTCCCTTTAGGCCCGAAGATCGAGATGCGTCAGTATTATATCGAATAGTTATCGATATCCGGTGACATCGATTTAGGATGATTTTATCCTGTTACAAGTATATCTAGTATATCTTCCCAGTACTTGATGGCTCTCCTCATAAATTATATTTATATTTTCAGTACCGTCCTCTGAGAGGAAATTTCAAATTTTCTTCTCCTTCAACCAAAGCCAGAAAGAAACGTGGTGTGTTGAAGGGGTTGATTTCCATAATTACATGGAAATAACGTGGTATGTTTTGTTACTTAATAAGTTATTGTATAAATTTAATATTAACTAATAAATTATTTTCTATTTAGTAACGTCGAAAAGGCTCGTAAATTCTTGTGGGCCCGCGTTGGTGAGGGAGCCATCCAAACTCCTAGTTGCGGGATCACATCAATCTACATGAGTAAGGATGGTGTAGATTTGTAAGTACTTACTATAAAACACAAGTCAGATACATACAAGTATGCATAAAGATTAATTAACATTAATAAATATTATTGATTGCAGTGAAATAATTGAGGATTTGGAGAGCATTTTTGATAATTCAAATTGCAGTCCCCAAAGTATGATGCACGGAGACGGTGCATCATACAATTCTTCCGACGAAGAAACTACTGCAGGTAATTAGTAATTTAAAAATCTGAAAAACGGTTGACCTTAAAGGCCATCACTGCAACTTCCCGCTAATTCCATATCTAAGCGCTTTCAATTGAACTTATGAGGTTTTTGAGCTCTTCGAGCTCGAAAATATAATTGATATGTTACTTCGAGCCCTCTGAGCTCAAAGAGTTTTTTTTTTTACAGAAATCGATGTTGTTCCTGTAGAACCTCCAAAAGAGGCCACTCCGGAAACAGGAGCAAGGGATCATGGCCAAAAAAAAAGGAAATTGGAGGAACTACAGACAACCGATTATTTTGTTAAATGTGAAAAAAAGTACATTTGCATTTTGTGTCGTGGGAAATCAGCTTCTCTAGATCTTTCGACAGATTTAGAGAAGCATTTACGAGATTTTCACAAAAATGCAGAAGTATTATAAATAATACTTAAAAGAAAAAATTTTTCATTTTGAAAATTAAAAAAAAAATTTATTTACAATGTTAATAATTTTTTTAATAAATTCCATTTATTTAATAAGTATTAAAAAAAATTTTTTTCTTTTAATTTTAATAATAAATTTATCAATTATTAAAAAAAAAAAACTTTTTAATTTTTAAAATTAAAAAAAAAATTATTTTCAATGTTAATAATTTTTTAAATAAATTTTATTTATTTAATGAGAATTTAAAAAAATTTTTCTTTTAGTTTTAATAATAAATTTATCAATTATTAAAAAAAAAATTTTTGAATTTTGAAAATTAAAAAAAAAAATTTTTTTGAATTTTGAAAATTTTTAAAATCAATTAAATTTATTTAATAAGATTTAACAACATTTTGTTTTTAATTTAAAAAAGTAAATTTTATTAATTAATAAAAAAAATTAACAATTCTAAAAATAACTCATCATAATTATTAACACCTCTATCAATATTAATTGTAATTTCACTAAGAATTTCTTGAACTAGATCCTTGAACTAGACCCTTTTGACAAGCGACCTGTCATAGAGTTTTCTTAAAGCAAAGCCACTGAATGTATACGTATCAATAATAGGCGTAAGAATAGTATGAAGAAACTCCTTGCGTCTCGGAGAGTCAGCCTTCACATTCAGCTTATATTTAATCTTTCTGGCAGCACTTTGTACAGCATACTCTTCATTAGAACTGTCATCAAAATTTTTAGCGTACCTTCTGTTCCACAATTTCTTCTCTAGATAAAACTCATCAGAGAGCATAATAATCCCAGTATAAGACAAATTTTTAATAGTCGAGATAATAGAATACACCAAATTCTGAGAAGGCTTAGAAATAATAAAATCCTGCCTGATAATTTCACAAAGTTTGAGCTCATTCTCCATCATAACATGTTAAAAAACGTAAATTTTATCCTCGGCAATGACACGCGGGTTATTAATTTGCTCTCTCAGCGTCACATATAAAGCCGATATAACAATACTACCCATGACATAATGAACTACCATCGAGTTGCTGTAATACGTCACTTCAATGACGTTTGGGAGAATGGTCACCGGTTGAATAGAAATAACAGTTTCTTTCTTCAATACTTTAGATTGTCTTTCCAGCTTCTGAATTATTTCCTGGCGTTCCTGCTTTACCAATCCGGATCCTAAAATTCCTAGAGCATAGTTGATGACATCAATAGTCTCTCCGCAAAAAGCAATGTCTTTATGGAGTCACTCGAGCTCTTGTTTCATAAACTCGAAGGCTACTAAAATTACTTTTGATTTTTTTTTAAATAAAAAAGTTCATCAGAGTTTAAATTTACTTAAGTTTATCTATCAATGATTAGTACCCTTAGTATAAATATATATTACCTTTTAAATTAATAGCAATTAACTAATATCGTAAATTTTTCATACATCATAATTAATAAATAAATAATAAAAAAAAAAATTAAATCCGGAAAAAAAAAATTAAAAATTACTTTTTTTTAAAGCGTGCTTTTGTTATTAAAGCTGCTAAAAAAGTCAAAGTTCATGAGCTGTTTCAGAGGACATGAATTTATTTTTTTCTTTAATAATTAATAAATTCTTGATATTTTTGACAGCTAATAATCTTTTTTGAATTTTTTAAATTATAAAGAAAAAAAAAAAGTAAACATAAATAGTTTAAGATTATTATTAGGTGTGTAAATCTTTATACAAATCGTGTTTTTTACTTTTTTTAAATTTATTTTTTATTTTAAGTAGCACAAATTTTAGCAGGAAAATATTATTTTTATTTTATTAATAATTAAGTTTCAAATCAACTCACCACCGTCCCCCCATGGACTTGTCCAAGTGCCTAAGCAACAAGAAGAACTTCCAGGAAGTTATAAAGACATTTAAGTTGATAAAAATTTTCAAAAAAATGTAATCTAGTCCTAATTTGTAAATTGTACTCTAAATATTTGGCTGTAATTGTTTCACCAGTAATTGTGATCCAAAATTTTCATCCATGTATAATTCATTATTAATTTGGTGTTATACCTTTCAATTTAATTATTTAAAATTAATTAATTAATTAATTACAAATATAATTAGTTCTATACGGAATTAGAATCAAAATTTTAAAACTTTAAAAATTTTTTAAATTACTCCTTATAATGTGCTGTCGTTTGATGTAAACAGTCTTAAAGTATTATGGAAAATATGAGCTGCAATAAAATAGCGCCACCTATCTGAATAAAAATTTTTTCACAGATGCATTTGGAATTTTACTCCATCGGGATTCTGGGTTAATGGGATTATATCCAATCAAAAATCTTGGCTATCGGAATCTTGGTAATTAAAAATCTTGGCTATCGGAATCTTGGTAATTAAAAATCTTGGCTATCGGAATCTTGGTAATTAAAAATCTTGGCTATCGGAATCTTTGTAATCGGAATCTGGGCTATAGGAATTCAAGTCATCGGAACCTATGTTATCGGTTATTTAAGTCATCACTTTCATGGCTATAGAGGTCTACCCTATTTCTTACTCTAGATACAATTAACAATGACTCTGACTCAGCATCTAAGACTTTGAATATTAGTTCTAACTTGTATGAAATATCAGATAAATCGTTTGAAACTATTGACCCTGCAAATATTTCACACCTTATCGAGAATGGTGGTTTAGATAATTTTATAAGTGATATGGATTCCATCGAAATTGGACAAAAAGTAACTATTGACTCAGAAAATATACAAGAATCGAATAGTCTAGGATTTGATATTCAGCAAGAACTATCTAACGACACAACGAGTATACAGCTAGAAAACATTAACAAAGTAGATGAATTGGAGTACCAACGCACGATTAATGCTAACGAAAATGGACTTGAAAGTGCTTCTAATGATAACACGCAGAAAAATTCACAAATTGAGTCTAGTAAGATTCTTAAAGTACTATTAGTTTAATTGGGTGATTCTCTGTAAGGACATTTTAAATCTGTTCAAAATTGTCTGACCAAATTATTTTTGATTTTATTAGAAAAAAAATTAACAAGAGCTACAAAACTATCAGCTTAATCATAATAAATAAACAGCTGATTTAATCTTTGCTTTTTCGACAGCAAAAAACATCCTTACAGAGAATCACCCATATACGATGTTAACTAAATTGAATAATAAAAATTTTCTAGTACTAAAATTAATATTAACAATAATAGAACCAATAACAATTTTTAAATTAATGCATTGGTAAAAATATTTAACTGATATTATTTTTCTCTTATAGGTTTTGAGGCTGAAACTCAAGATTCTGATTCATCGTACGAGCCAGCAGATTCAGAAGGGTCAATTGAAAATGAAGAATATTTAGTTGACAATGTAACTGAAGATGAAAACTCTGATAGTGAAAATATTGGATCAAGAAATGTCGAAGAATGTAACAATGTTTCTCAAAATACTTCCACTACGACTTTAAACTGCTCTTTTAACGTTAATGGACATGCTGGCTGGGATGATAATGATGTTGAAGATGAATTAACTATGAAAAAAGGAAACTTGAAAAAAGATACGTGTTGTTTTTGTGAGAGAGAATACTTCAAAATTGCACGTCATTTGGAAACGGTTCATAAAACAGAACGGGAAGTACAAGATTTTATGAAATTAGAAAAGAAGAGCGCAGGCAGAATGGATCAAATAGCTTTATTGAGAAAAAGAGGAAATCATATGTTTAACATGAAGCAACGTAAAAAAGCAGATGGTACGCCTGGGTTACTTAAAGTAGCGCGATGTCCGAATAAAACTTCAAAAAAAGGAGGCGGTAACTATGCGGTATGCAGTAAGTGTAAAGGTTGGTACACTAAGAATAATATCCGTCATCACTATCGTGATTGCCAAAATGGCGCTAAGAGCAGTAAAGGTATCTTAGCTAGAGCCCGACGCATCCAGGGACAAATCCATGAACGAGCATCCGATGCTATGCGTCATAAGATTATCCCTTATATGAAACTTACTGAAAATGTAAAACTCATAAGGTATGATCTTATGATAATTTTATTTGGCAATGAAGAATGTACTAAATACAAAAAGCGCAACCTTGCACAAATGATTCGTGCAAAACTGAGCTTATTAGCTCGTTTTCTTGTAGTTATGAAAGATCTAGATTCATCTGTAAGTGATTTCGCCTCAATATACACTCCGGAACGTTATTATAAGGTTATTGAAGCAATAAATAAATTTGCTGGACTAGAGGAAGAAACTGGTTTCTACAAAGTACCTTCGAGAGCATCTGAAATCACTACCAATATAAATAAGATCGGGCAAATATTTATCAACGAGTGCATCATTAACAAGGATCGAGTTAAGAAAGAGGATGTAGAAAATTTTTTATCATTGTGCAAGCAAGGATTTGCTAATATAATTAACCGAACTGTTAATGAGACTCGCATAACACAACAGCGTAATAAAGTAGTGGAACTCCCTAATACAACCGATATTCAACGTTTCTCTAAGTTTTTAAATCAAAGAATCGATTATAACATTGAACTTTTGAAAAAATCATTTTCAATCAGAGCCTGGCGTGATCTCGATGAAGCTACGCTTATTCAGTTACAACTATTCAATCGAAAAAGAGCTGGAGAAATGGAACGGTTTGAATTAAATGACTACAATAAGATTAAATTTATTAAGGAAGGAGATGAAGGCTATAAATCGTTGTCCAAAGAAGAAAAAGAAAGAGCGAAAGAATTTGGCCATACTGTAATTCAAGGGAAGTTGTATAAAAGTGTACCTTTGTTATTGAGTACTAAAGTTCGTGATGGGATTGATTTTGTTATTAAATATCGAAAAGATGCTCACGTGTCTTCAAGAAATCCGCATGTTTTTGGAATTGCAGGATATTACAAAGATGCTCACTTGTGTGCCAGTAGTATCATGAGAAAATTATCAGACCTATGTGGAGCTGATAATCCTAAATTGCTTCGTGGTACATTTTTGCGTAAGCAAATTGCGACCAAATGCACTGAAATGCAACTTGATTCTACCCAAACTTCAAAAGTAGCAGACTACCTTGGACATGACATTACTATCCATAAGAAAGTTTACCAGCAAAGAACGAGAGCTGATATTTTAAATATGTCCACGATTTTACTCAAAGCTCAGGATCCCAATGACTCATGCAATAACTCCAAAGGCTCAATCGGAATAGATTCTACAATTAATGAAACAGATAATTCGATCAATGCAGACAATTCTACTAATGCAGATAATTCTATCAATGCAGGTAATTAATTATGCTTAATACTAGCGATTTAATACTGTTAATCGAATTTATCGAAATTTTCTTTATTCACCCACGTCTTTGAAAAAAATTAACTTTTAATTATAGACAAGAAATATTCCATGAGTACTCAAAAAAATCTCAAAATTATATTCATTAAGGTGGTTCAGAAAAAACGTAATTTATTGTTTTTCAAGCTCAATTATTCAAAAAGCTTTTACTGTCGATAAAGTTAATTTTTTTTAATTTAGCTAATTATCAAAATTCTCTATGAAGCTCAACAAATTTCAAATTTTCGTTTTACATATTCCATTTACTGTTTTTTTATTTTTGTTTGTTGAAAAAGTTGAAAAAATTTTCTCGAATTTTATGGAGCATATTCTTGTAAAATATTTAACTCCTTATTGAGGCTCTAATATATTCCTTTTGTTATCTTAATAATAAAAAGTTATGACGTTTTACAAACCTTCTAGATGAGAAAATTTAAGCATGGTGAAATTTTGATATAATTTTTTTGATAATAAAAACTTGCGGAGCTTTTGAATAAGTAGATATTTTTTCTAAAACATAAGTAAGTAACAATTACCTTATTTTAAATAATAATACAATTTTTATTTATCCAATCAATAATTTGGAAATTTTCAGAAGTAAAATTTATTTTTTTGTTCAAATATCTTCCAATTTTACTTATGATATCAATTATTTTGAGTGTTTATTTTTTTTTTCTAATTTTGTGTTTTTAAAAAAAAAAGAAAATTTTTTTAATTGTTAATCATAAATTTATCTGTTAAGTGGTTGAGTCTTAAATTGCTCACCCAGGACGACTTGACAACTTTTGTTAAATAATGAAGAAAATCTTGCAACAATTTATCTTTTGGAAAAGTTTTCGATTATCTTTATATGGTATTTTTCAGCATTTATTGATAAGAAAATATTCATTTAGTTAAAAAATTCAAGTTTTTTAGTAAGTTTAACATCTTATAAATAAAACTTTTGAATTTTTATCCTTACTAAAACCTAACAATTTATTTTGCTTGCGAGGTTCTAAAGTTTGATATCTTTTTATCTTTTAAGATTATAAAGTGAACACATCGGAACTTTTTTGTAAAGAATCAAATTATACGTAAAAGAATATATATTAAAAAAATAAAAAATAAATTTGTTCAATAATAGTACCAACAGTATACAAAAAAATATTCATATTACATATCATATTTATATTATTTAAATAATACTTAAAATACTACTTATTATCATTTCGTTGCTTTTTTATATTTTAAGTTAATTAAAGATTAACTTCTTTATTCGTTATTAATGCACTAAATTTATAATAGTTATTCTTAAAATTTTAGGTTCAATCAATTCCATTATGTCTTCAGAAAGTCGAAACAGTCATGAAGAAGACGTGATGTGTTCTTTGGATGATTCTTATCTAGAGGAACAGCCAAAATCTAAGACTGTTAATAAAATAAAAAAAAAAAAGTGAAGATTTGATAGGACGCAAAAAAATAAATCGTACACGATGGAGTATCGAAGAAGAGAAGAATTTAAGAAAGTATTTTACCGAATATATAAGGACTGAAACATACCCACCTCTCCGTGTCATTCGAGAAACTAAGCAAAAGTATAATATTCTGCTAAATCGAAACGCCGATGTTATAAAAACAAAACTGAGTAATATTTATAAATCAGATATTGCTAAGGCAACAAAAGACATGAATAGCAAGAAATCTAATTTATTAAAGCAAAAAACTCATCAACCAGTTAAATATAAAAGTACGTCTATAATAAATTCGAAAACTAACAAAAGTAAATTAAATGAAAACTCTAAAAATATGGAAAAAAGTACCAATGAATTGAAAATTAAGCAACACATAAAATATATATTCAATTCTTACATAAATAAACGTTGTGTACCTTCAGCTCGAACGTGTAAAGAAGCTAAAAAATATGATAGAATACTAAAAGACGTAGAAGTTGAGTATATTCAAAGTATTATTCAGAAGGAATTATGTAGAAATGAATGAGCGACTCAGCTTCGATTATAATATGCGTAAAATCTTATAATTTTCTTATTTTGTTTTTTAATTAAATTAAATAGATTGTTTCAAAAGCTTTTTTTACTTTAAACGTTTTTCTTTTCAACATAACGAACTTATTTTAATTTGTTTAATAATATTGCATAAAATTTATCAATTTATAGATTTTAAACGATGTTATCAGTGATAAGTCACTGAATTTATTTGCCAATACAAATGTATTTTGTTTTTCTACATTTTTATGATTACTATCATTCAAACTCTGCTTTAAGAAATGAGCCAAAAAAGTGAAAAATCATTCAAGTATTTTAATATTTATTTATTAATTGAATCCATTTGTGATGAAGATATTCTTTATTGAAAACTATCATTTGATTCTAATGTTATTTTGCAGAAAATAATTCACATATTTATCGATACATAATATGTTAATGAGTTAAATAAATAAATTTTATTACAAAAATGTTATTTTCTTGAGCAGGTAAACTTTAAAAACTTAAATGTTTTGAAAACAAAACCTAATTGTAAATTTTCCGTACACATAGCCTGTTCATGTTTAATTTGCCTTGAACGCTGATTAGTCTTGAAGCATTTACATTTAACATTTAAAATTCAGTATTGATCATTAATTTGTTTGATTTTCTCACCAATTACTTGAAATTATTAGTAATTTGCATTTTGGTGTCAAAGAAAAAAATACTTTTTACAATAATTTCCATGAAAATACGAATAATTTGCGACCACTAAAGATTTTAATTATCCCCAACATAAATTATTTGTAGAAAATTCAACTTCCTCTCACAAAAATTCAGTCATGCTTTTTGATAAAGTTGATCAGTTCACCAAATAAAGTGAAAAAATAGTAGAAAATGACGAATTCACCATTCAACTTCTAATGATTCTCAAAGTAGTGAACTTTTGAAAAAAAAAGCTAACGACTATTATTGTAGAACAAAATATTTCTTTTGAAGTTTTATCTTTTTCTAAATATTAATTTGGTAGTAATTAAAAAGACGTTAGGTACATCTGAATATTACTAATAATGTCTCGAATTGTAACAGAATTTTTGTTGTCTAGATTTGAATTATTAAGTGCGACTCAATCCAGTTTCGTGTACCTGGAAATGGATTATCTTTAAATTGATAAATCAAAAAATTTAAGTTCTATATAAAGAAAATTTTTTTTCGGAAATTTCTGATTAGCAACAACTTTGTAATGCGTCGATGAATTTACATTTGCTTGACAGTATTTAATCCGTTTTTCAAAATACAGAATATAATTGTCGTTTTTTAACGGATTGATTTGAAAACTTAAATGTGATTAAAAAAATTAGGAAAGTGGTTGACCCTGAAGGCCATCCCTGCAACTTCCCGCTAATTCCATACCTGGGTACTTAAAATGGCATCGATGACGTTTTTGAGCTCTTCGAGCTTCAAGTCCGATAGAAGTTTGATAAAACACCATTTTTTGAGTTTTCAAACCGCAATAACTTTTGAATGAATGTACCAATTTTCACGCGATTGGCCGCATTCGATACAATTTTTTAAGCCTTATAAAGAATCTTTGAGTTTGAATCTATCAAACTATAAATTTCGAAGTAATTCTGAAAAAACGGTTTTATGGGTTTTCTTTTCTTCACGATATTTCTCGAACGAATTAACCGATTTTGACCGGATTAGCGGTGATCGACGTGGTTTTTTAAGGTTAAGAGTTGATTAGTTTTCTGAGTTGATCAATAGAGCTGTTTAAATGTTATTCCAAAAATACCACTTAAAAAAAATTTTTTCTTTAGTTTTTTTTAGATTTTTCGAAATCTATCAGTCCGAATCGATTTAAATTGTATTCAAAATCTAAGTTTGGACAAGTTCTCTTGAATGACACCAACCGCAATAAAATCGGTTGAACCGTTCTAAAGTTGTAGGAGGTTTACATACTTACACACACACACACACACACACACGCGCGCGCGCGCGCGCGTACATGCATACATACATACAGAAATAGTGACACCCTCGCGGGGATAGTCAGGGAAGCTTCCTGTGACCTTCAAACGTCGAGATCTGATGAAAACTCGATTTTTGCAAAACGGGGTAAAACCAATAACTTCCCGATTTTTAAAAATCTTAGATTTTCTTAGCGGGAAGTTAAAAAAATTTGTTTAGACGGAATTTTTAAATGGTAATAACTCTTACTAAATGGAATTCAACGTGGTTGCTGAAACATTAAAAAAGTTAAGGGTAGTAAGTTGGTTAGTCAGATATTTTAAAGGATTTCCAAATAAAAAGGTTTTTTTTTTTTAAATCTCTGTAATGGTAATGACTGTAATGAATAATTTTTGCTAGTTCAAAAGGTGCTTTAATACAGTTCTTGCTGCGTGCCATCCTTGAAATTTCCTTATAATTTCAGGCTCAAGACGCTTAAAATAAAACTTCTGAAAAAAATTTTGAGCTATTCAAGCCGAAAAATTTGATAACCATTCGTATCTAATTTTTAAAAATTTTTAAATAGCGATATAAACGGAACAAAGCGGTAGATATAGAAATATTTGTTAGCGAAAAACACAATCTTTCGAGCACTGGTGCGATAAAAAAAAATCCGACAAATAATTTGGAAGTTAAACAAAAAAATGGTTGATTTTCCAGTTTTTAAATTGTAAAATCCTCGAAACTCCTCAACCGATTATAAAGAACTTGACAGAGTTCCATGCAGTTTCTTATCTACTAAGTTCAATTTAGACGTCAAACACAATCTGACCAAAATTTCGTGCAACTCTTTTTAAGATTAGAAGTTTTTTTTTTTCAACTCTACGTAAGATTCCTGATTTTTCTATGTATCAATTTTACAAGAGTTAGTTAGGTCTCACTGATCATAATATTAATTACAATGAACTTAAAATTCAGAAGTTATTAAAAGAAACACTGTAAAAATTTTTTAACTAAGGAATGAAACATCTGATCATTAATTTAAATATATATCCAATAATACAAACTTACGCAAATTTTTCAAAAATATCTCTTGAACGAATCAATCGATTTTGAAGTTTTTGGTCACAATTAACCAGCCTTCAAAAGTCATATGCTCATTAGTTTTTGGGATTAATTGATACAGTCGTTTAAGAGTTATGTCATAGAAAGTAATTTTATTTTTGAAATTTTTCAAAATCTACAGAAGAATTTACCTTTATTATACGCGCAGTCGTGAAAATAATCAAGAACACAAATGTCCTGAAACATGCCGTATATTAATTGTACGTATAGCAGATGTACATACATTTGGATATACGTACAAACTTATACGATTTCATCGATGTCCTGAAATGTGCCATTCGACAGGTTTCACGACGTCCTGATACCTACCTCTAAACAAAAATGGATCTTAGGACGGTCTTGAAATACAACAAATGTCCTCAAATCTGCCATTTTTACTCAAAAATGTCCTGATATCTTCCGCGGTGCACATATATAATTATATACATCATATTAATATTAGTATGAATCTATCATTATTTGTTTATTAATCCATATGAAACTATTCTTTAGTTAAACTAAAACATTAATATTATTCAATAATTATAAGATATTCTAAAAGTATTGTTTATTTATCTAACAAATTGTCCCAGTATTGGTTGTTTTAACGCTTTATGCTTTCTATTTCGTATTTATTATATCTTATAATTTATGACCTCTTGAGAATATTTAGCTAAAATAATTTTAACTTGGAAAACCCTTGAGAAATGTTCAACACGTGTTTTCCTTTTTATGAGTTTTCACAAAGGTCTAGTTGTTAAGTAACACGTGTGCATTTTATTCAAGTACTTTTTATGTTTCTGAGAAGTTTTAGTAAATGGTATTGTTTATTGTATGTTTTGAGAGAGCGTTTAAACTAAATTTATGAGTTGCAACGGTTTTCGAGATTTCAAGATAAAAGACTTATTTTATATTTATATTTAAATAGAGTTAAGTAATTTGAATTTAAATTAATTACCGCGTAATGCATCGACAACGACACCTATGATATTTTAGGATATAACAGCCTGAATGTTAGATATCTAGTGTGATTTCTCTAGACGCATTTAACAAGTGGCACTATCTGTCAGCGAAGCGCTAATATAAGTTACTAGTATACGTTGCGCGCGCAAGCGCGCATCGGAATATTAGTATGAAATTATTATATATATTTTCAGACTTATGATTATATTTCACTAATTGTATATTATTTCGTAGAAATCCCACTGAAATATAGGATTTGTAATGTATAAAAGTTATTAAATGTTAGAAGCTTGAGGATTAATTAATTTTTTATTTTTTAGTTTCCTGCTCAGAAAATTAAAAATTTCTTAAATTTTTCAGACTGTTTTACGAAAATCGAGTTTTTATCATATCTTGACGTTCAGAGGTCCTAGAAAACTTTTCTGATTATTCCCGCGGTGATGTTACCGTGTCTGTATATATGTATGTGTGTATGTGCGTGTGTGTGTGTGTGAGTGTATGTAATTCTCAAAAATTATATTTCCGAAAATTCGTTTTTTTGCAATAAATTGTAAACGACTCTACCGACCAATTGTTTTTTTTTTCAGAATTTCTATGAAATTTTTAGTCTGACCAGTTCGCGCTTCAAGATTTCTTGCAGAGCTTAGAAAACTGCGCTAAATGCTGGAAACCTCGTGAAAATTGGTTAGTTCATTCGAAATTTATTGCGGTTTGAAAATTCTAATAATAGTTTTGTATGAATTTTTCATCAGATTTTTGAGTTCAAAAGTAGAAAAAAAATATCTCTTTGAGTTCGGAGAGCTTAAAATAACACAAAAATTATATATCTGAGCTCGAAGAGCTCAAAAACAAAATAAATGAAATCTTGGGCGCTTAGGTGTGGGGTTAGCGGGAAGTTACAGGGATGGTCTTCAGGGTCAACGTTCTACTAATATTTTTTCAAATTTCTTACTAAAGAAATGAAAGAAAGCTATTAAAAGTGGGCAAATAAAAAGCTTAATCTGGAGATAATTATGTGAACTTTAACATTCATTTAATCATTTAATACATCAAAATTATTCTTTACGATTAATTATTTTTGACGATTAAGAAATTACTTGAAAATTAAGCTTTGAACTACATAGAATGGAAAATTTTTTTCAAATTTGTGACGTAGCAGAATAAATTCGAAATACAATCAAAACTAGACCAACGATTTTTACAATAAAAATACATGAGAACGTGAAGTAAGTCAATGATCGAAACTCGCAAAAAAATGGGACCTGATTCCTTGTTGGTTAAAAGTAAGAGGCGCGTTTAGCGCACTATTCAAATTTATAGTAGCATATATTAATGATAATTGCTTGAAATTTAAGATAAATTTAATAGATTTGAGTTAACTTTCACGGTTTGAAAATTATTTCCATAAAATTAACTAAATTGTAATTTTTTTAAAAATAAAAAAAATTTTATATCATCCACAACTAATAAACTAACTGGCCGATTTTGCTCATCTTCGAACTTAGTTTTGGTATTGATCCACAGAATTAGCCCAGAAAATTTCATGACAATCGGTTGAGAACTGAGGACGCAATCTGAATCATATGATGACAAAATTTTCTTAAAGTTACGACATGAGACCGGCTACCACAGATAAATTTCTATAGAAATCTTATAGTCAACAATAATTTATTTGTAAGAAAATAAATTGTCTAACATATAAAAGCTTCTAGTGAGATACATCACATGTTATTCAATACTAATAAAATAGTTATGTAGGAATAGAATAATAATGATATTGTAAGATAATATATCCTGTAAAAATTTAACTAGATTCAAAAAAAATATTGAAACAAGCGTACCATTTCGAAAGAAATCATTTTCTTGGGTCAAGAGAAAAAAATTCTTAAGTTAAGAAATTATTCTCAATTTAAGAATTTTCCTCTTGACTCGAGAAAATTATTTTCTTTAAAATGGTATTCTCTAGATTCAAAATTTTTTTTTTTAATCAAGTTAAATGTTTTGATCAGTGTAGTAATATCTAAAAAAGTTTGGAAAATCCAAAAGTGCACGACTCATAATGCTCATTTAATTATAAAATATTAAAAAAAAAAAAACAAAAAACATAAGTCGTTCAAAATTAATTGCCGAAAAAACAGCTGTACTAGGAAGGTACTGCATAAGCGCCTCTGGTAGAATAAATGTACATAATTTCTACAGATATATCACCATCCACGTTAATTTTACATGGATATATATATAGATATACAGTCTTGTAGTTTTCTTTTTTTATTAATTGCAATTAAACGACACTGAATTAATTAATCATTCGCATTCAGTGACCTAAAATCGTCAATTAGAATTAAAAAAAAAAAATTTAACTCAAATAATGGATTTTTTCACAAGTTACAGTGTTTCCGGGTTTCACACATGACGGACAGGAAAATTTTTCGACCTGTTTTGGTGTTTTTTTCAAATTCTATTGCAGTAAATCCACTTTTAAAAAGTATGGAATTAATCTCCATTAAATTATCTCGACAATAGTATGCAAAATATCTTGATTCCGTGAGCTAACAAGGCTATAATAATAAAAATAGCCGCCAAAATGAGGCGAAAAAAATTTTTCGATCGTAAAGCACTCTGATGCTTCGCATCATGAGTCATGCAATAAATAAAAGTCATACTTATTTAGTCTGATAATTATTTATTTATATAATATTGTATATATAAGTATTAAGGATAAACATAATAATAATAATAATAATAATAATAATAATAATAATAATAATAATAATAATAATAATAATAATAATAATAATAATAATAATAATAATAATAATAATAATAATAATAATAATAATAATAATAATAATAATAATAATAATAATAATAATAATAATAATAATAATAATATAATAATAATAATAATAATAATAATAATAATAATAATAATAATAATAATAATAATAATAATAATAATAATAATAATAATAATAATAATAATAATAATAATAATAATAATAATAATAATAATAATAATAATAATAATAATAATAATAATAATAATAATAATAATAATAATAATAATAATAATAATAATAATAATAATAATAATAATAATAATAATAATAATAATAATAATAATAATAATAATAATAATAATAATAATAATAATAATAATAATAATAATAATAAGCGGTGCTTGCTACGTGGCCTCCAAGCGGCGCATCGCAGGAAACGCAGACCATAACATCAGGTCTGTAGGCGAACGACGTAGCCCGTGCAGTGGGCCAACTACCCACTGCATGGAAATAACTGAGTTACCACAAGATACCAACTCAGAAGTGCTCCCCACAACCGGTCCTTTTCGGATGAGGACCATTCATCAGGTGGGAGGAGCACGCCGGACCCGATGAATTATGACGACCCTGGCGCTATAAGGACTTACTTTAAGTGGACGGAGGAACTCAGAGTCGATCTCTTGGTGTGCTACCAACGTAGCGAGCCGAGGGTGAGCGGCTATATGGCCCGGATGCACACTCTTTGGAGTGATATGCATCCGGAGCTAGCGCATTTTACGCCCAAACACCTGCGTAATTATTCCGCTCATCTTCGGCGAAATAGAAGATCGCTTGTGCCGGACAGAAGGCAGTCTAATAGACTTTCCTTTCCGGCGCAACTACACCAAGAGCGACGCCGTTCCTCCTTGGACAACAACAATCCCTTTGCAGGACGGCAAGTAAGTATATCTAAAAAGATAACTTACTCCAACAACAGCTTGACGCGGTAAACGAAGATCTCCGTGCAAACATCCTGGAGGATTCCACCCTGCTCACTGTGAGCCAGGTTGTGTATGGTGCAGCAGTTTCGGCTTTTCCGAGAGAGAGACATTGTCTCTCGATCGAGGCAAGGTTGAGACAGCGCATCTTACAACTTGGCTCCAAAATTGACAGATCCCGGAAACATGTCTCCCGCATTCAGTGTGTGATTGAGTTCGAAACAACTCAAAAAGCATACACGCCCCGAATTCGACGCATTGCTGCTGAACTTCGGTGGCGTCATCACACACTGAACAAGAGTACTCTTCTTGTCATCAAAGAAGAGTCTCTTAATAAATTGCGGGCTCTAGTGACTGCCAAAAAGTCACTAGAGAAAAGGCTGAAGCGGTTGGTCGACAACTCGTTGTTTCGATCCAGCCCTTCACGGTTTCTGACACCAAAGACCGATGTTACCGGGACTTATCCAACACCTGAGCGGGTGGAAGCTTTTTGGACTGAGTTGTATGGAGATCAACCAAACGTGAACGCCAACACTCCAGCTCTGCACGACTTCAAAGCATTCTGTCGGGAACACCGTCGGCAGAATGCTGATGAAGAGAGCCCTGCAGTCAGTGTGGATGAAGTTCGTTCAGCTCTAAATGGCAGCAAAAATTGGGCTGCCCCGGGACCAGATGGCATTAATGTCTTCTGGTGGAAGAAGTTTACTTCTACCCACCTCCATCTGGCCCGCATATTTACATCGTACATTAGAGCTGACGATCCGATTCCGGACTGGCTTGTAGAAGGGCGAACCGTACTGATACCTAAAAAAGGTGACTTGTCTGACCCTAAGAATTTCAGGCCTATCACCTGCTTGAATGCGGTTTATAAAATTTTTACAAAAATTTTAAATAACCGTATCTTGCAGCAGATAGAGCCTGTATGGCAACAGATATATGAACAACGTGGCAGTAAAAGAGGCCTGTCAGGTTGCAAGGAGAACCTGATAGTGGATCGATGCGTCTTACAAGATGCGATCTACTATCAACGCAACCTGTCAATGGCTTGGATTGACTATCGCAAGGCATTTGACTCAACTCCTCATGAGTTGATTTTATATCTACTCAAATGCCTGGGAGTCAATCCGGAAATAGTGGAATGCATTCGGCGTACAATGCAGCTCTGGCGAACGCGTTTTCACATTGGAAGTGGAAACGCATTGCACGTACCGGAGTTGTAGAGTATAAACGGGGGTCTTCCAAGGTGATTCCTTGAGCCCTCTGCTGTTTTGCGTTTCACTGCTGCCTATATCTGTTGCTCTCGTAAAACTCGTGGGTACTCTGTGGGGCCTCCGGGTGATCGAAATATTCGATCACCCATCTGCTTTACATGGATGATCTGAAGCTATATAGTGCTGATAAAGATCATCTACAGCGGCCCTCAACATCGTAGCAGAGTACACACGAGATGTCGGAATGTCTTTTGGGTTGGACAAGTGTGCGGTCGTACATCTGGCGAGGGTAAGTGCTCTGATACGGGTGATGATGTCGAGTTAGTGGATGGGAGCGTCTTAAGACAATTAGACGCCGGAGAGTTGTATAGATATCTAGGAATGGAAGAGCACCGCATGCATGCGGTCTCTGAAGTCCGAGCAACTCTCCAGAGCGAGTATGTTAGGAGACTCCGGAAAATTTGGTCCTCCGAACTTTCCGGCAAAAATAAAGTCTCAGCTACTAATATGCTCGCTGTCCCAGTCTTACTATACTCTTTCGGTGTCCTGAAATGGGCCCGAAAGGATTTACGAGATCTCGACATCAAAACCCGTAAGATCATTAATATGAATCGGAGCATGCACCCCAATTCATCAGTCGCCAGATTATACCTCTCCCGGTCCATCGGTGGGAGAGGTTTGCAGAGTTTGGAGCGGCTTCACGACCGTTTGGTCCTGGGTTTAACACACGAAGTTGTCAATTTCACTGCAGACGAGGATGACTTTCTTATGCAAATTGTACATAAACATGAAAATGCGCATAAGGGGTCATTCTTGTATAAGGCAGCAATATATGCGGCAAGAACCCTTGGTCTTGGAGAAATAAACGCTCTTATGGAACTCCGAAAGGAGGAATTTAAGAGCGTCATCAGGAACGCCGAGGAAAAACTACTCCTTGGCGAACTGATGGACAAGTCCATGCACAGCGTGTTCTTTAAACACGTGCGTGATCATGGCTTGTCCACCCAGCTGACGTTTTCCTTCTTAAAGTCAGCTGGCCTGATGTCCGAGACTGAAGGGTTCATATTTGCCTGCCAAGATGGTGTCATTAACACTCTTGAGTACCGTAGCAAGGTGCTCCAGGTGCAGCTTCCGGACACTTCCTGTAGGAGGTGTAGACAACATCCGGAGACGCTTATGCACCTTTTGTCGGCATGTCCTGTGCTGGCGAGAGGTGCATATATCCAGCGTCACAATGCTGCCCTGAGAGTACTGTACTACTATCTTCGTCATTGCTACGGTATTGACGTGACACCAGTGCTGCCTTATCTGCCAGGAGATATTCCCCAGGTTGTTGAGAATGACAGTTGCAAAATTTATTGGAACATGCCATTTGCAACAACCCGGCGGATAGATCACAACAAACCTGATATTGTGCTCTTCGACAAGGCCACTCGTGACATTTATGTCATTGAGTTCTCGGCCCCGGCTGAATAACATCTCAGCCAAAGAAGAGCACAAAAGACAAATATATCAGGATCTCCTGTTTGAAATTGGCAAACTTTACCCAGGTACCGTGTCAAGCTTGTCGTCCTGATTGTTGGCGTCCTAGGAGGGATGAAACAGTCTTTTGTATCCTCACTTGCCAAAGTTCCAGCTTGCTCATCAAAAGCTGAGTTCTTGGCAGTTAGGATGCAGAAGGCTGTTATACTTGGTTCTCTCCGTCTCTTAAGGGAAATGACTTTGGCCTGCTGTGATCACTAACCGCCTTGTTGTGCGGAGTGGTCCAGCAGTAATGGATGGAGCTCAGGCTGGGCCCTCGGAGAATCGGACTCCGGGGATAACCCCCCTGAGCATTTAGTAACAAAATAATAATAATAATAATAATAATAATAAATTACAATGTTAACAACAATAATATTGCTCTTATTATTATTATTGTTATTATTATTATTATGATTATTATTATTATCATAAATTATAATTAACCGTAATAATTATAATTATTATTGGTGTTGTTAACCACGGTGCCGGAGCTCCTCCCTCTTTTTTTGGACCCGCCTCGCTGAAAACCACTACGCCTCTTCCGATTACCTCGGTATTTTCCAGCGGCCGAGTAGCGTTGAATGGAGTTTGCTGCAAAAAAAAAAAATTTTTTAGAGAAAAGCTTTTAGATAATATAGATAATTACCCCTTTTTTTTGATTTCTTCCGTCAACGATAACTCACGAACGAATCAACCGATTTAGACTGGCTTGGTGTCGATCGACGTGGTTTTTTAATGTTAGGAGTTGATTAGTTTTTGGAATCAGTCGGTCGAGCCGTTTAAAAGTTATTCCAAAAAAACCACATTTGAAAAAAATTTTTATGTAGTTTTTTTGAGATTTCTCTAAATCTACTGGTCTGAATCAGTCCAAAGTATTTTCAAAACCTAAGTTCAGTCAATACTTTTCGAATAGCACCAACCGCAATTAGATCGGTCAAGTCGTTCAAAAGTTACAAGAGGTTTACACACACACACACACACACACACACACACACACACACACACACACACACACACACACACAGACATACAGACATCATTGCGGGAACAATCAGGGAAGCGTCCTAGGACCTCGAAACGTCGAGATCCGATGAAAACTCGATTTTCGAAAAACGGGGTGAAAACAATAACTTCCCGATTTTTTAAAATCTTTGATTTTCTTAGCAGGAAGTCAATAGAGTAAATAAATGATAATCAAAACTTACTGGATACTGTGAGTCCCACTGACGTCACCGGCCGCAGATGCCACTCAGCAGCAACATCAGCTTCGGTGAGCCCGGACATCGACGACGGAGCCGTTTCTTGGCGCCGGATTAACCCCATACCAGCGGACGGGTGTGCTGGTGCTGCTGTTGCTGCTGACCGTGCTACCGTTCCTGCTGGTGTTGGTTCTCCTGCTGCTGTAGTCGGTACCAGTAGCACAGCTGCCGGACCAATTGGTGCAGCTGGTGGACCAACTGGTAGTCCGGGCAGAACTGCGCCTTGTGCGACTGGTTGAACTACAGCAGGAGCAGGAGCAGGAGCTGGAGCTGGAGCTGGAGCTGGAGCTGGAGCTGCAGCTAGAGCTGGAACTGGAGCTGGAGGCGGCGGCGGCAGCAACTGCACACCTGGAGCAAGCTGGTGAAAATCAAATGGCAGCTGCTGCGGCGGAATGGGCTGCTGCTGTAGAAACCACGCATTAAGGTTGGCTGGTCGGTAGCCCAATTGGTATTGGTAATAGTTACCAAATTGACCAGCCAATCCTGCGTGGTTAGCCGCTTGCCCCTGCGCAAACGCCATGGCGTTCACAATCCGGTTCACGTCTTCTTCTGAAATAAGAAAATATTTGTAATTAGTTTTATAGAGTTCATCTATCTTTTAGATCTAAAATTACTATCGAAAATTATTCTCACGAAATATACAAAATGAGAGAAATTTTCAAACACCCACAACTCGTAAACTAATCGGCCGATTTTGCTCATCTTCGAACTTGATCTTGGTATTGATCCACAGAATGAGCCCACAAAATTTCATAAAGATATATATACATAAATAGATATATAAACTTTTAAGTCAATGGTATGTTTCGCTATTACTTCATTAAATGGAACATATCATGACAAAATGTTCGTAAAATTACTACATGAGACCGGTTACGATAGATAGATTCCTAAAGAAATCTAACTAAAATTTTTTTTTCAAGAAAATCTATATAATAAATAAATCTAACGAGAAAAAATTATTATTATTATGTTTACTTACGAGATAATTCACGTCGGTCCGCCATTGTTGACTTGATTTCTGAAAAAATGTAAATTAACCTATTAATAATGATAATTACTTTATAAAATAAATTAAATTTTCTTTTAATTCTTTATTTCTAAAAACAACATAATATTTTTATCGACAAAAATAAAAATATTACAAAATATTTCTTTAAATGCAATAATTTAATTAATAATAATAATAATTACTTACGTGCACTACAAACAACACATAGACAATGAACTATATATTAATGATGATAATCACACAATAATAACAATAGTACGGTAGCCGCTAAATGATAATTTTTAATTCTCTCACCGCAACTTTTTAATTCTCTCACCGCAACCACGGTAACCGTAAAATTCGTAAAGTCTGTCAATAAATGAACGTTACCAATAATTTAACGTTATTGTAATTTTACAAAATTCGTGCATTAGATCAGTTTACTTTTTCAAATTGATGTATGGTAATTTAATAATTGTTGGTTTTTTTTATCAATTTCAAAACGATTCAATTTGAATCCATCAAACTGATGTCAATTTTCTAGTTCGTCAGCCAATACATACATTATCGTATAAAGTCTTTTAATTTATCGCTAAATATATCAGTAGTGACATCTACATACGGTAAGGATATTTTTCAACTAGATAGTATACATAATGAAGTCATCAATGTCTGAGAGAGTGAGAACGTGGCTGAAGGTACAGTAAACTGGAAGATACGGTCCTGTTAACATCTCCATATGTTAACAGATCCTATCTTTTAGTTTGCACATATCTTTACTTTCTATTTATATTTGCTCTTCGCTGACAGATAGTGCCACCTGTTGGATGCGGCTAGAGACATTACACTGTATATCATTTATTGACTAGTTATACATGGCTATACTACATGGTCATGTTTAAAATGATGGGTTGTAATTTTACGCGTCCACTATTTAAGCGAAAGTTTTAAGCAACAATATTCCTTACATCATACTTATATTATTAATTGTAAGTTTGATGCATTATGCTACTTACTAACAACAATACGATAAAAACAATAATAATTTATCATTGTAAATATATCTGTACATTTGTAATAAATAAAAATATCTACAATGATAGATTAATTTCAAACCTGGATTAAATAATTGGCCCTCAGTTTGAATTAATGTTGAGCAAATCCAGCGCGATTATTAATAGCAATTATTATCATTGTTATGATTTTGAAAAACGCGCAAAAATTTAAATTCAATCAAAATTTAATAATAATAATAATAATTTTGAAAATCGTGTAAAAATTCCAATTTTTAAATTTCAATCAAAATTATAATATATCTTATTATTCCAAAATGGATGCGAATATTGAAATAAAATGATTGATAACAATGATAATAATAATAATAACAATAATAATTTGTTATTGTGAATAAACCTATACATTTATATGAGTCGTGTATTAGATCAATTTACTTTTTTTAATTGATGTATAGTAATTTAATGGTCGTTGGGTTTTTCTATCAATTTCATAACGAGTCAATTTGAATCCATCTAACGGATGTCAATTTTCTAGTTTGTCAGATAATACATACATTATCATCCATATCATTTCAATTTTTTTTTTTTTTTTTTTATTGAAAATAAGGTCTTGGTTAAACCAATGCAGCCAACTGTTACATAATTAATGCACTTATTATAAGTCGATACCGCGCTTTTAGCGTTATATTTAAAAAATACATATAAAGATATAAGCTTTTAAAAATACACATGTGTATAAACAACTGTCATTTAAACAATTTTATTATAAATAACTACCTAAATTCCTATATAAATATCGTAATGATCTAACAATGTTAACATTAATCCTTTTAATTTACCGCTTAATTTACCAGTAGTGTATCGTAATGATCAATGCCTGAGACAGTAAGGACGTGGCTGAAGGTGCAGCAAACTAGAGGATACGCTCCTGTTAGTATCTCCACATGTATCTTTCAGCTTGTACATACCTTTACTTTCTATTTATATTCGCGCTACCCTGACAGATAGTGCCACCTGTTGGATTCGTCTTGGATGACATCACACTGGATATCATTTATTGACTATTTATATAGGACTATATACTAAATGTTCATGTTTACAATCAAGGATTATCCATAATTAGACACGACCACTATTTAAGGTTATACTTAGGCTTGTAACTAAAATTAATAATAGTAAAACAGTATATAATAATTATTTAAATAATAATTATATTATGATACATATTATTATTATTATTATATTATTATTAATTATTAATTATAACCCGTCTGCTTTGCGACTGGAATATTTAAAACTGTCTGCTTTGCGACTGGAATATTTAAAACCGTCTGCTTTGCGACAGGAAAATTTAAAACCGTCTGCTTTGCGACTGGAATATTTAAAACCGTCTGCTTTGCGACTGGAAA
Source organism: Cotesia chilonis (assembly GCA_018835575.1). Taxonomy (NCBI): domain Eukaryota; kingdom Metazoa; phylum Arthropoda; class Insecta; order Hymenoptera; family Braconidae; genus Cotesia; species Cotesia chilonis. The sequence continues at coordinate 575,323 of RJVT01000054.1, forward strand.
ATTCAAAACCGTCTGCTTTGCGACTGGAAAATTAAAAACCGTCTGCTTTGCGACAGGAAAATTTAAAACCGTCTGCTTTGCGACTGGAATATTTAAAACCGTCTGCTTTGCGACTGGAAAATTTAAAACCGTCTGCTTTGCGACTGGAAAATTTAAAACCGTCTGCTTTGCGACTGGAAAATTTAAAACCGTCTGCTTTGCGACTGGAATATTTAAATCCGTCTGCTTTGCGACTGGAAAATTTAAAACCGTCTGCTTTGCGACAGGAAAATTTAAAACCGTCTGCTTTGCGACTGGAAAATTCAAAACCGTCTGCTTTGCGACTGGAATATTTAAATCCGTCTGCTTTGCGACTGGAAAATTTAAAACCGTCTGCTTTGCGACAGGAAAAATTTTAGTTTGCCGGCTGTGAGATTCAATAAATAAAAATAATTACACACGTAATTATTTTATTAGTTTCATTGATTTATTATATTGTAAATTATTATTTTAGTTGTTTATACAAGCTTCATAAACAGCTTGATATTTGTATAGGGTTAAATAAATAAAAAATTTTTTTAATCCGTTATAATTTCCTATTAAGGATCCTTTTCAGAGATTTCTAACTCGATTTTATCTGATACCTTTTCTACTTCAGTATACTATTTCAGGTAAAAAATGATACCTCTTAATGAATCAGATTTCGCTATTGTTAGTAATAATCATTTATTAGAAGATAAACACATTGATTATTTCGCTCTTCTTTTGCATCGACAATTCGGTTATGCTTATCGTGATGCATGGTATGTCCAGCATCCAGAATTAATTGAAAAACTGGATACCAATAAACTTCATATTCAGATATTGCATAGCCGTGATACAGAGTATGCTTACAACGAAAATGAAAAATATAGTACTGATCATTGGGTTTGTAGTTATTATGATACAAAAAAAATTTACATTTTTGATTCAGCAAATAAAAAACAACTCCATAAATACCATCGAATTGTCTTAGAAAGATTATATCCCGATTTTGAATTTAATGCAGACACAATTCAATTTCCGGATGTGCAAAGGCAACCAAATAATTACGATTGTGGGGTTTATGCGATAGCATGCGCAACTCCACTGGCTCTTAGAGAGTGGCCAGTAAAATCATTATTTCTTTTCGATCACAATCGAATGCACCATCATTTAATGAAGATATTTCAAAGTAATATTATAACCAGTTTTCCAAAACTGTACAAAGAAAAAAATTCAGGTGAACCTATTTTTAGGGTCATGAAAGATCAAAATATCAAAATCACTAACGATAGAAACGCATTTCCAATTTTGAATATTGAGAAGGAAGCTACTCCAGAAATAAAGCAAGAGCCAAAGAATTTCACCGGTACAGAAAATAATAAATTATCAAATGCCATACGAAAACGAAAAATTGACGCAATGTCAAATGATAACAAATTATCTCCAGTCAATATTAAAAGAAAGGCTATGATTCCGCAAAATATAGAAATAAAAAGTAGTACAATCACAGAAAAAATAGATTTAGCAAGAAATTTACGACGAAGAAAAGTTGAAACTACGTTAAATAAAGAATTACCCCCCAAAAAACGAAGAAACACTAATAATAAGTGTCATTTACCACTGCTTAATGACGAGTATCTAAGTATAGTTACACATGAATGTCAATTGCAGGATGAACACATGTATCAATTTAAATTAATTCTTTCTAATTGTTCGAATTACTATGACCATCGTGATACATTGTATTTGGCAAGACCTGAAAATATTGAACCTGTGCCACCGTTAAAAAACCATATTCAAATATTATACAGTACTGATAAACACTGGATATGCTCATATTATGATACTAAAAAAATATATATTTATGATTCTTTGAATAAATTTACATTAAATGAAGATCAAACCTTATTTTTGAAACATTTGTATCCTCAATTCAATATCAATAAAAAATCATTAATTTTCATGAGAGTTCAACACCAACGTAATGGCACTGATTGTGGGGTATTTGCCATTGCGTTTGCAATATCTTTATTATATAATCAAAAACCTGAATGCATTGTCTACGAACAGAGTCTCATGCGTTCTCACTTGGCTAAAATATTTCAAACAAATACAATTAATCACTTTCCGACTACTGACCATAGAATAACGTTAAATTTACCGTCTTTAAAAGAAGTAACAAAAAGAAATCATCGAATATACAACTTACGTCTCAGGCGCAATAAAGCATTGATGAAAAAAGATCAAAGTAAGATGTTGCATAACCATCGTAACAATGATATAAATTCAAATAAAAATCAATTATCGACAAAACAATCGGAAATAAAAAAAATTAAATTACTGTCATTGTATAATGGTTTAGAAAATTCTAAAAACTTATCTGAAGAGATAAAAAATTCTAAGGACTTGTCAGATGAGATAATAATTAGTGTAAAAGACGGTGATTTTATCAATAATTTAATACCAAAACAAGATTCATTGTCTCATGATAATAATAATTTATGTACAGAAACTAAATCTGTTGATAGTAAGAAAATTCTAAAACAAAAACTATCGGTAACTAAAAAAATCGTGGCAAAGTACCGTCGAGAGAATGCAAGAAAAAATTTTATTAAAATAAAATCTCCTGAATATTACATAAAGAAGTTAGCTTTAGTCATAGATGGGGAAAGCGTTGTTGAAAAACATTTAGAAGCGCAAAGAATCATCAAATGGTGTATGTGTCGAAGAAAAATATATATGAAATTATTAACAGATACTTTGCATATTTTGAAGAAGAAAGCTGAATTCCATCTTTCACATCTACCTTTCGATTCTTCAGCAATTACAATAGATGAATATAAAGCTATATGTGGTCAATCTCTCCTTTACTTAACTACAGAACCTTATTTTTTACGAGACATCATATTCATTCGCAACAATCGAGAATCAACCTATTTCTATAAATAAATTCGGTCAATCTACAAATATACTACCTTTATTGAAAGATGATCATGCAAAAAAAAGTGGCTTTGCAATAATTACTGCCGAGCTACTATGGAGACGGAAATGTATGTACAGTATAAAAACTTTCTTGAAAAATTAAATACACGAAATTTGAATAATTTTCAAACATTTTTGGATCAACTGTTTATATATCATTCAATTGATGATGTAGTGGATAAATTAGGTCATTGGAATTTTTGTCTTACATCTTTTGATTCATGCAATTCAGAATTCTTATGCATTGAATTATTATCACCTCATTTTCCTTCTGTTCGATATATTAAACAACTTATATACAAAATAAAAAGAATTTGATTGACTTGAATCATCTAGATACGGCATTAGAATCAGCGATTTAGAATTTTTAATAAATGTTACAAATAAAATGAAGGGAGAAGGAAAAATATTAGATAAAGATCAAGACGGGTTGTGCTTGAATGAAGATAAATTACAGACTGAATTGAAATCAGCTTTTACAGCTTTTACAAAACGATCTTTAGATTTACCTCGATTCAAATGCATATCTTGTCAAAAACTAGTTTTCACAAAAGATGTTATTGAATTGAGTAAATTGCGTCAGCCTATCTGAAATGAAATATGGAATAATTTAATTAACTTTATTAATGAGCAAGATAAAACTATGAATAGTGATTTTATTTGTAAGTATTGCTTACGAAAAATTCGCTCTGGATCTATGCCTCCAACTTGCTTACTAAACAACATGTATGTTGGAAAAATTCCGAATGAAATTTTTGCATTAAATGAGTATGAAAAAGTACTTATACAGCGAGCAAAAGCATTTCAAGTCGTTCAAAGATTAGGAACTGTTGCTAAAAAAAATTTACCTCATACTATGCGAATACAAAAACTCAACAAAGGTCAAACATTTCATCTTCCCTTGCCAATAGAAGAAACACTAAAAAAAATTTGTTCCACAACTGATCCGCTGAATAAACATCATGAGTTGTATATTGTAATGCGTAGTATACCTACAAAGTCAAATGTTATATGGGAGAAAATGGTTAGCTTAGAAAATGTATTCAGAGTATTGACATGGTTAAAGAGAAATAATACTCTTTATTCTGAAATTGAATTACCACAATGTCCTCAAAATTTACGTGAATGGTTAGATTCAAAAAATATTTCATTCCAAATTGAAATGACTGAAGATAAAAATTATGAAAATACAATCAACAGTGAAAAAAATGTTAGAAGCAAATTTAATAACTCTGTTTGCTCGACTTCGAAATTCAGAACAATTTTGGAGTGGGCCTAGAAATAATTTGGCATGTATGACACGTCATTACGGAACTGCAACATGGTTTTTTACTGTCAGTCCTGCTGAATGGCTTTGGGATGATTTAATTGAGTATATAAAAAAAATTAATGCTCCACACTTTGATAAACTATCTGCAAGTGAAGTAATTGCAGCTGACCCAGTATCAGTTTCAAGATTTATTGACAATAAATTTCAAGCTGTTCTTGAATTCATCAAATCAGATAGCCAACCTCTCGGTCCACTTAGTCATTACTTTTGGCGCCGAGAATATCAAGGTAGAGGAATTCAACATTTCCATTTAATACTTTGGGTAGAAGGTGCTCCAATAATGGGTATTAATACCAATGAAGAAGTCGTTGAATTTATCATGAAATACGTAACTTGTAAATTACCAGATAAAAAAATATCACCAACACTTTACAGACGCGTAACTACACATCAACAACACAATCACAATAGTTACTGCTTACGAACAAAAAAACCAAAGTCAGGTAAAGTAAGTAAAGCTTGTCGATTCGGATTTCCACGGCCTGTTTCTGAAAACTTTGTACTTCGTGATACTGCTACTTCAATAGCTGGGCGTAGAAACTTAAAAAGTAAAAGCCGACTATACGATCTTCCTCGTAATGAAAAGGAAGTTAATATTAATGATTACAATCCATCAGTTTTATCTGTCTGGGAAGGAAATATGGATATTCAATTTATCGGAGAAAAATCTACGATACTGACACAATATGTCACAAAATATGCAACGAAAAGAGAAGTAACTAAATCATCAGAAACAATTAACGAAATTAATTCAACTAAAACTTTACCACAGCTTTTGTGGAAGATTGCATTTCGTAGTTTGACTCACAGAGAAGTCGGAGCTCTAGAAGCTGCTGATACTTTATTGGGCATTTCTCTACATGGTACAGATTCAGAAACTATTATTAAATGGTTAGATGTCCGAATGATAAGGAATAGAAAGTTAAAAACCAAAGAAGAAATAGAAGAATTAGAACGTAATGATCCTGAATCAACTGAGATATTTTGTCCTTCATTAATTGATGATTATTACCCTAATCGTCCTAAAGATTTAGAAAATTTATGCTTGTATAACTTTGCTAAATGGTACGATACAACTAAGACAGAACCAGAAAATAATCTTAATGAGTATTATGAAATACGTCCAGGATTATTTTTGAAAAAACGGTTACGAGGTTATTTGATTAATCATTTTAGATATAATATTGCAAATCGACCAGAGGATTATTTCTACTCATTGTTATTATTATTTCAACCATGGCGTAATACAGATGAGCTTAAAAATGGATTTGAAACTTACACAGAGTCATTTACTCATCAGCAGTCTATGCTTCAACAAGCTAATGATTATCATGAATACAATGAAGAATTTGAAAAAGGTTTAGAATACATAAAAAAATTGATTGAAAATAAATGTAATAATGACGATGATAATAATGATGATTCACAGAAAAAGTCATCAAACTGTGATGCTGCAGAAGTACATATAATCGCTAAAGAAATTAATGATGCTGCACAAAAGCATGATAATAACAATTGTACTCTAGCTGATATGATTAAAAACATGAACGCTGATCAGATGAAAGTTTTTGAAAAAATCAAAAACAACATATTATCTGATAATACAAAATTAAGATTGTATGTAAGCGGAGAAGGTGGTACAGGAAAAAGTTTTTAATTAATGTAATAAAACGTTGGATTAGAGAAGAATTGAATCAAGAAACAGTTGTAACAGCCCCTACTGGTATTGCTGCTTTCAATATTAATGGATTGACTATACATCGAGTATTTCAATTGCCTGTCGAACATGGTTTTACACCATCTTATACGCAATTATCTGACAATGTGTTAAAAGCACTACGTGATCAGTTACAAAATACAACGCTGTTTATCATTGATGAGATATCAATGGTCTCAAATATTACTCTGATATATATACATTTAAGATTAGTAGAAATTTTTGATGTCGATGATTGGTTCGGAGGTAAACATGTTGTTGTTTTCGGAGACTTACTCCAACTTCCTCCTGTACATGAAAATCCAAGTTATGTCACATTATCATCTGAAGATGCTGAAAAGTATGTTGGGTCAATGTGTAGTGTTAATTTATGGACCGACTTATTCTCTTATGAAGAACTTCGAATTAATATGAGACAAAAAACTGATAATATTTATGGTCAGCTGCTTTCTCGAGTGCGAGTTGCTTCTATGACTAATGACGACATCAAATTATTGGAGCAGAGAAAAATTACTATGGATCCGTCTCTTTCGTATAATGAGAAATTACATGAAATATGTAATTACATAGATAAATTGCCGTCGGATTCAGTCTGTTTAGTACCTACTTGTAAGCAATGTGATTTAATAAATTCAGTTATGACGAGTAAAATTTCTTCTGAAGAAATTATACTGATGGCTCGTGACCACTTAGATTGTAATAAATCATAAAAAAAGTATCCGACACTTTAAATAAAATAGAAGACAATGCTAGTCAATCAGCTGGACTTGCTAAAACTATAACAATAAAAATTGGTGCAAAAGTTATGTTACGTCGAAATATTGATGTTACTCTTGGTCTAGTAAATGGTGCTATTGGAACAGTTAAATCAATCTCCAAGTCGATTGATGGGAGTGAAATACAAGCTATCAATGTAGACTTTGGTGCAGACACTGAATACGCTATTGAGAAGATTAAAGTAAAATTTCAATTATTTGAAAGAGCTTTTGTTGTAAGAGAACAATTTCCGTTATGCTTGAGTTATGCAGTAACTATTCATAAGAGTCAAGGTTTAAGTTTAAAAAATGCTATCATGGAAACAGGGAACACCATTTTTAATGTTGGTCAAATTTATGTAGCCCTATCTCGTGTAACAGAGTTACGTGGATTACATTTAATCAATTTTGATCCTCATTCCGTTAAAGCAAGCCTTCAGCAATTAAAGAATATAATCGTTTAAGAAAAATTTATAGGTCTGATTTACCTACCATACCAATTCCTGATACACGTTGGCAAAAAGTATGGGATATGATTTGGGCAGTTGAAGAACATTCTATTCAAATTGAACCCAAAAATGCGAAAAAAGCTTCTCTTAATTTATTAGAATTTCGAGGTATTGAAAACTGTGATAACGTTTCCGATGGTCTTGATTCAATTATTCAATGTATATTCAACAATACAATAATTAGAAAATTATTAATCAATCATAGCCTAAAAAATCAATCTGTCAACAATAAACTTAGTAATTTATATAGCAAATATAATAATCGCGAATTACTTTTAAAGTCCAGTGACATTAAAGAGTCATTAATAGAGCAACCTTATTCTATGACAAATAACGATCCTGTATCAGTATTTCTTAAAATTTGTGATGATAATTGTGATATTAGAAATTTAGTACAATTTAAAATAGAAATTAATGATCGATGCAAAACATGCAATTATTCCAATTCTTACAGTATACTAGAAAATGTATTACATGTTTCAATATATGATGAGAAAAAAACATTTGAACTACAAGAATTAATTGATTCATCATTTGGATATTGGTTTACTAATTTAAAATTATGTGGAAATTGTAAAGAAGTCAAAGAAACGCTAACAAAAACTTCATTAAATTCCTTGCAACAGATATTAGTTGTGAAATTACATGTGTCTATCAAAGGAAAAAATAAATTAATAAATCGGAAAAAAGGGTTTATAAAATCGGTACCAAAAGCAAAAATAACATTATGTAATACAAACTATTCTGTTGTAAGTGCTATATTTAACTCTTCAAAAGATGGTAATTCTAAAATTCATCATGTTGCGATGATTAAACATAATTTAACTTGGATCCAAATTGATGATGAGAATGTACAATCAGTAAGATGGCCTGCAAATTCTAAAAATGCTTACGTATTTTTCTTACAAAAGAAGTAAATTGAAACTTGAGGTATACATCGCATCTTGATACTCAAAATATATCACCCTATCTTAAACTTTCCGAAAAATTAAATAAAATAACTACTAGTAATAACTTATTCTAAATGGAAAAAAAAATTATTTTTAAATAAAAAAAAAAAAACAAAACTTGAATGAAAACAAACAACAAACAAAAATTGAAAAAATTATAAGACTAAATAACAAAAAAATAACATATTAACAACATTTAATGACGATAATTAAAAAATAAAAAATAGACTCATTTTGGTAATGCTGAAAAAATTTTGAGCATAGAAATCCCAGGTCTGCTTTCAAATAGCTCATTTCGTTTTATAGCTCGCTCACAACGATATTTTAATGTAAAAATTTTAATGGAAACAAACAACGAAATAAAAATTGAAAAAATTATAATACTAAAAAAAACAAAAGTGTGTGTGTACTTATGTACGCACGTTAGAAGTTATACTTTTTCGACGGAACAAGATAAAAATCTTTCTAAGTATTTTATCTATCGCGTTATCTTACGTTTGTAGAAAAACCGACACTAATAATAAAAAAAAAGGTATTAAATACATTGAAAGTTTCATTATAACGCATTGTCTAGTTAAATAAAGTTTATTTGAATATCATAAAAAAATTATTTCTACATAATCAAAAAATCTGAAAATCGGTTGACCGTGCAGACCAACCCTGCTAAGTTCGCATTTCAAGTACTTTAAAATGTGTCTTTCGATTAATATTTGAGCATTTCAAGCTTAAAGCGCAATTTTTTACATTTTTAGCTCCTCGAGCTTCAAGTGTATTTGTTAAACAACTGTAACTTTTGAATGAGTCGTTCGATTTTGTTCGATGTTAAAAATAATAGTGACACTAATATTTATCATTATTATTGTTATTATGAAAATAATTATTGTTATTATTAAAAAATTAATATGTATTAGAGTATTAAATCTCAATTAATAACATTTTTTAATTTAAAAAGATGTTAAATTTTTTACTATATCCACTTTTATAATTTAGATGAAAAATATGAAAATATATCATGTAAGCAATCTATTCGTAACGTGATTGGTCAAATATATCATAAGCATGAAAATATATGCAAATTTCAAATTCAGGCGCGCGCTTGCGCGCGCAAATTCAAATTCTAGTGTATATAAAAAATGTAAAATCCCCATTGATAAGATAGTTAATAGATTTAAACCGAGGAGTTTACACGGGTCAGTCACGTTAAGTTTTTTAATGCTCCTAGATACAATGAAAAAATCAAAATTTTAATTATTTTATTAGGATTTGATTTTCAAAATTAACGAACAAACAGCTTTTTATATGACAATAGCTTTGACTGCATTAATTTATTTATTTATGAATTTTTAATTTTGCGCGGGAAAAATTCAAACTTTAAATTAAGAATGTAAAAATATTTTATGAGTACAAACATTGTTTAAGATTTACTGTCTTCCGGCAAGCCAGCAGTTCAAGATGTGGCAATTCACATTGGGCAGTGTACACAATCTATGATTTTGTGGTCGTTGCCTATAGGTGGCATTGTTGTCCAATCGAGCGGGTTTCAAATAATTGTAATCTTTAGGCGATAGGTCTTATAATTATGCGTATGATGCATTGTGTCCTTTATTTACAACAATGTCATAATAATAATAACAATAATAGTAATTATAAGAATGAAATTAATTATATCGGTAATAATAGATTTATGTTAAAAATTATAGTAATATTAACATTTATCATTATCATTGTTAGGACTAAAATAATTATTTTCATTATTAAATTAATGTGTATGAAAGTATTAAATCTGAATTAACAACTTTTTTAATTCAAAAAGATGTTAAGTTTTTTACTATGTTTACATAGAAAATGTAAAATCCCCTTGATAAGTTAGATAATCGATTTAAACCAAGGAGTTTACGCAGGTTAGTCACGTTAAGTTTTTTAATGCTACTAGCTACTATGAGAAAATCAGAATTTTAATTTTTATATTAGGATTTGACTTTAAAAATTAACGAACAAACAGCCTTTTATATGACAATAGCGTTGCCTGCATGAATTTATTTATTTATGAATTTTTAATTTTGCGCGGGAAAAGTACAAACCTTAAATTAAGAATGTTAAAATTTTTATATGAATACAAAATTTTTCGTATAAACTACTAAACATTCTTATATGTCTATATTCTCAAACATTTTTTTCTTATTGAATTTTATTATTACCTAAACTAAACAGAACATTCTAAGCATTGTTTGAGTTCTACTTTCTTCGGATTAGTAACTGTTCAAGGTCTAGAAAATTTTCATTGGACGGTGTACATATTTTATGATCTCTTGGTCGTTGCCTGTAGGTGGCGTTGTTATTCGATCGAGTGGGTTTCAAATAATTATAACTTTAGGTGAATAGTCTTATGGTTATGCGCATGGTGCATTGTGTCATTTACTAACGACGATATCATAATAACAATAACAATAATAATAATTATAAGACTGAAATTAATTATATCGGCAATAATAAATTGATGTTAAAAATATCATCATTATTACTACCAAATCAATTATTGTTATTATTAAATTAATGTGTAATAGAGTATTAAATCTAAATTAACAACTTTTTTAATTCAAAGAGATGTTGAATTTTTTACTATATATACATAAAAAATGTAAAATCCCCATTGATAAGCTAGTTAATCGATTTAAACCGAGGTGTTTTCACGGATCAGTCACGTTAAGTTTTTTAATGCCACTAGCTACTATGAGAGAAACAGAATTTCAATTTGTTTGTTAGGATTTGACTTTCAAAATTAACGAACAAATAATCTTTTATATAACAATAGCGTTGCCTGCATTAATTAATTTATTTACATATTTCTAATTTTGCGCGGGAAAAGTTCAATTTTAAAATTAAGAATGTATTAAGAGGCGAACAAAAAATTACACTTAACAAAAAGATATGAAATCCGAACAAAAACAGTTTCACTGTAAAAAAATAGCGCCAAGTCCACGTTCATAAAACTCATCTCAATAATATTTGCACTTTACAAAAAAAATAATACTCGTTTCAATAATTTTCATTCTCTACAAAAAAAAGTGAAATACAAAAAAATACCAAGAAACCGTGATAATGTTGAAAAAATTGAAAAAAAATTTGTTGAAAATTTGAAAATAAAAAAAAATTTTTTTATCGTACTTGGCGCGCGTCATTGAGTACCCTAAATTTTTTCAGGATAAATTTAACATCCTTTGAATGTTCAAAAATTTATAAGTGTCAACCTATAAAATGCTTAATGTAATTAATGAAATATTATTTCATGATACGTTTTACAAAAGTTAGGTAAAATCAACATGGCATACGTATAATATTTGAAATTTTTAAATTTTCTGCACATCGTTTATGATTTCAATAAAACGCCCTCTCGTGTTCGGTTATGCAATCTGCTTACAAGTGAATACGCCTGCATACGTTGACTCTGTAGAAGAGTCACTACGAAAATTGAGTTGACTGAAAAATAATACATATAGCCGAGTAAATTGAGAAAATGCGGTGTGATTGCCAATCAAAATGTGTTAATTACAATTAAACGAAGCAATATCAAGTTTCTATATTAAAGCTTAATGACGGAACTGAAGAAATTTGAATCCAAAAATTTTATGTTATTTCAGATGTCTTGACCACACCACCATATTGACAGTTATTTTCACTAAAAATCTAAAATAAATTTTAGAAACGGAATTTTTCACTGAAACTGATATTAATCCAGTAAGCAGTGTTTTTAATTAGTTGAGTATACTTGACTAATGTGAATCTATAAATATAACAATGTATGAACTCATATATTATACAGGGTGTCTCAGAAGTCGTGAGCCACCGGACAGGGTGTGGTAGAAAATTGGATTCTAAATAGAAAAGTCCTTTACAGACTTTAGGTACAGACTTTATAAGACCTTTTTTTCTATTCATAGGTTTATTTTTTTTCGTAAAACGCAGTTCTAATTTTACAACTATGATCTGATTAGAAGAATTCAATGAAATTCTAGAATGCATCTCTTTGTTGTCTTTACAGTTCTTACAATATTTTGAGTCATTAAACCATTTTGTGAACAATGAATTCATTAGATCTTGCAATTCAAATAATTTATTGTTATCATTTAATCGTAAGCTTAGTATATTTTCTAGCGTGTTGTATGATTCTGTGTAACTACACACTGTACATCGATCAACACGGTCCAATTGAAATTGCACAACATTTTTTATGTCATGATTATCATCACAAATTTGGAGAAATAATGTAACTGGATCAATATTTGCATTAGAACAGGATTGTTTTATTATTGACTTTTTAATATCGCTTGATTTCAAAATGGGTCCACTACTTTTGTATGTAAAAAATAAAGTAACTAACTCATTATTTTTTGATTGATTTTTTTGAATTTGGTTTAATAAGGTTTTAATTATCGTATTATTTAACATGCATTGAATAATAGAATTCAAACCACTTGAAATATCATCGCAATTTTCGATACCCCGAATCGCTAATATGAGTCTACACAAGATGATTTTTTTAATTTTTTCGGTTCTATTTGAATAGAACGTTCTTCAACTGCCCAAATTCTATCCCATTCTTTGTGTTTGCGTTTCTCAGCTCAATTAATTATGAAACATTAAAAAAAAAAATTAGGAAAACAGTTGACCCTAAAGGCCATCTCTGCAACTTCCCGCTAATTCCGTTAATACATGGCCGTTTTTTTGAGCTCTTCGAGCTCAAAAATACAATCTTTATGTTATTTTGAGCTCTTCGAGCTCAAAAAGATACCTTTTCTGTGCTTTTGCGCTCTTTGAACTCAAAAGTCTGATAGAAGTTCCATAGAACACTATTTTTTGAATTTTCAAACCACAATAACTTTTGAATGAATAAACCGATTTTTACGCGGTTGGCGGCATTCTACGCAGTTTTTTAAGCCTCATAAAGAATTTCTAAGTTTCAATTGGTCAAACTAGGAATTTCGGAGTAACTCCGAAAAAACACTTTTCGGTTTTCTTTCGTTCACGATATCTCTCGAACGAATCAACCGATTTTGACCGAATTGGCGGCGGTCGACGTGGTTTTTCAAGATTGAGAGCTGATTAGTTTTTGGAATCGATCGGTAGAGCCGTTTCAAAGTGATTCCAAAAAAACCACTTCTGAAAAAATTTTTTTTCCTATTTTTTTTGAGATTTCGCCAAATTTCTCAAAATCTATGGGTCCAAATTGGTTCAAATTTTCAGAAAATCTAAGTTTGGCGAAGCCCTTTCGAATGCCACCAACCGCGATGAAATCGGTTCAACCGTTCAAAAGTTATAAGAGGTTTACACACTTACACACACACACTTACACACACACACACACACACACACACACACACACACACACACACACACACACACACACACACACACACACACACACACACACACACACACACACACACACACACACACACACACATAGTGACACCCTCGCGGGAATAGTCAGGGAAGCTTCCTAGGACCTCAAAACGTCGAGATCTGATGGAAACTCGATTTTCGAAAAACGGGGTAAAACCAATAACTTTCCGATTTTTGGAAATTTTCAATTTTCTTAGCAGGAAGTTAAAAAAGTGTGTGCGTATAACCTTTACGCGCGATTGAAGTAAACCTTCTTTGGCGTTGACGGCATATATCACTGAAATGATTAAATTTTAACTTGAATAGTGAATATCACATTATAATTTAATTATATTTGGCTCCCCGCCTTTATTAATCCTGCCAAAATTTCTCAGCAAGAATTTCTCAAAATTATTCACAATTAAGTACAATTATTTCTAAAAAAAAACATTAACATGGCCCTTTTATCATGGTTTTTGTGTGAAAAAATATTGTACAAGAAATTATTGCTGACAATTTTTGTCGCGAGAAATTTTTGCATGAGAAAAAAGAGACGGTCACTGATATTTTGCATACTATTGTCAAGATAATTTAATGGAGATTAATTTGACACTTTTCAAAAATTGATTTAGTTTACTAGAAACGGAAAAAACCTCAAAATAGGTAAAAAATTTTCCTGTCCGTCATGTATGAAACTCTGAAAACACTATAACTAGCGAAAAAGTGCATCAATTAAGTTAAATTGTTTTTTTTTTTAATTCATTAGGATAATTGTAGGCCACCGAATGCGAATGGTTAGGTAATTCAGTGTTATTCATGTACAATTAACAAAATTAAAAAGCCAGAAGACTGTATGTGTATAAATATATCCATGTAAAATTTACATGGATGGTGATATATCTATACAAATTATGTACATTTATTCCAACAGGGGCGCCTGTGTATTACCTTCCTAGTACAGCTGTTTTTTCGGCAACTAATTTTGAACCACTTATGTTTTTTTTTTTTTTTTTTAATATTTCATAATTAAATGAGAATTATGAGTCGTGCACTTTTGGATTTTCCAAATTGAATTTCAGAGAATGTCGCAATCGTCAGAAAATTTATTAATAATTTATTTATTACAAAAGTAATAAATAAACAAGTATATTCAGAGATTTTCAAAAAACTTTGCAATTTAAAATAATTTTTTTAAAACTGTTGAATTTTTATTCACTTTGCTATTCACAATTGATCTGTTTTAAAATATTGGAAATGAATAATCCTAATTGATTATGATATTTGCCACTAGCTGGCGCATAAGTCAAGAAGCGTAGAGTATATGACATTTACTTACGACCAATTCAAATTATTATTTTTGAATAGCGGAAACTACACAGACTATAGTAAGCGTTACTTCCGTCAGAAAAAAAATCTGAGTTACTCCCTAGTCGCGCCTAAAGAAGTTTTACTTAAAAAAAAAAACATAAGTCGTTCAAAATTAGTTGCCGAAAAAACAGCTGTACTAGGAAGGTAATGCGCAGGCGCCCCTGGTGGAATAAATGTACATAATATGTATATCACCATCCATGTAAATTTTACATGGATATATATAGATATACAGTCATCTGGCTTTTTTATTTTATTAATTGTACATGAACGACACTGAATTACCTAACCATTCGCATTCAGTGACCTACAATTCTCTTCAAGAATTTAAAAAAAAAATTTAATTCAATTGATGCATTTTTTCGAAAGTTAGAGTGTTTTCAGAGTTTTCAGGGTTTCATACATGACGGACAGGAAAATTTTTTGACCTATTTTGATGTTTTTTTTTCCGTTTCTAGTACACTATATCAATTTTTGAAAAGTGTCAAATTAATCTCCATTAAATTATCTTGACAATAGTATGCAAAATATCTTGATTCCGTGAAACTAACAAGACTATAATAATGAAAATAGTTGCCGAAATGAGGTGAAAAAAATTTTTCGATCGTAAAGCACTCTCTGATGCTTCACGTCATGAGTCGTGCAAAACACGCTTTCTATAGAAAACCAAACTAAAAAATAGAAAATAAATTTGAATTAAGAGTAATGTAAAAAATTTTAATAAATATAAATTATGAATAATAGTGTCAATAAGAAAAAAATGTTTGATTTTAAAAAAAGCGCGGGGTGCAAGGTGTCGGTAGTTATATAAATATTTCATTGACAGATATGAGAAGAATTATCATTTCGATCCCATAATAAAATTGAGATGAAATATATGTGGCATCAAACTATTCGTAACGTGATTGGTCGAATATATCACAAGCATGAAAATATATGTAAACTCCATATTCAGGCGCACGCTTGCGCGCGCAAATTAAATTCTAGTATCTTAAAAAGCACCCCATGCTTTTTTTTAAAATAAAACTTTTTTTTCTTATTGACACTATTATTCATAATTTATATTTATCAAAATTTTTTACATTATTCTTAATTCAAATTTATTTTCTATTTTTTAGTTTGGTTTTCTATAAAAAGCGTGTTTTTTTAAACTATTATTTGTTTATTTAAAATATGAATTCCGGGAGTCAGTCTAAAATATTGCAGCTCTGTATACATGCGACGTTTTTCTAATAAAATTTGAATTTCCCGGGAATCTTTGGTGCTCCGTATACATACAGAGCAGTATCGTTCGAGCATTAATGCCCTTCACTGTACAGTTAATGTAAAAATTGTCGCAACGCACCCTAGCGCGTATAACAGAGAACGTAAAAAAATTCATTTTCAGACTATAGTTTTCTATCTACCTCTAAGATTACTATGTATTACCATTTTATGTAGTCTGTGACGGTCCGTTTTCTACAGAGAAAAAGAATCTGGATCTAAAAATTTGAGTTGCTATAGTTTGTGCTGATAAAATTCAATAATTTCAAGTAGATTAATTGTTATAAATAAATATAATTAATTAATAACAGTAAAATAAAGTATCAATTACTGTTATAATATACAATTTAAGAAAAAAAGTACCGTAAAATTAAATAAAATTTTGCAACCTCAAAATACCGTTCTGCTTACAGTAAACACAGTCGGTAGTCTGGCGCTCCGTTTACAACGGAATTTTTGAACGGAACTTGGCGCCAGATTCTACCGAATCTGTGGATATTGGCTGTCTTATAGTATAAACATGATGTAGATTTATTAATTATAATATTGATCAGTCTTTCTTGATTGAGACATTAATAACTTACGACTTATAACCATGAAAATTGTTTGATGAACATTTCAGAAAGTATTAACTTTACAAAAAAATATTTCCACTAAAATTAGTCATAAATATTGTATTTTTTTATTAATATTTTATCCTGTTGCAAAATTTCGATTAACTTAGAAACTGTCGTTCCTAAATAGCCACTTGAAATTTAGACCAAGATAGATCAAATCTCATAAACTTTGAAAATGTTTATTTAATATTATAGAAATTATTGATTTTACAAAAAAAATTTTTCAATAAAATTAGTTCTAAATATTGTATTTTTTAATTAAAATTATATCCTGTTCCAAAATTCTAAATAACTTAAAAACTGTTGTTCTTAAACAGCCACTTGAAATTTGGACATAGATAAATGAAATCTTATAATCTTTGAAATCGTTTATTTAATATTATTGAAATTATTAATTTTACAAAAGAATTTTTTCAATAAAGTTAGTTTTAAATATTGTAATTTTTAATTAAAATTTCAACCTTTTCTAAAATTCCGATTAATTCAGAAACTGTCGTTCCTAACCATCCACTTGAAATTTGGACATCGATAAAAAAAATCTCAAAATCTATGAAATTGTTTATTTAATATTATGGAAATTATTGATTTGACGAAAAAATTTTTCAATAAAATTAGTTATAAATGTTGTATTCTTTAATTAAAGTTTTATCCTGTTTCAAAACTCTGATTAAATTAGAAATTTTCGCTCCTAAACAGCCACTTGAAATTTGGACATCGGTAAATAAAATCTCATGAACTTTAAAATTGTTTATTTAATATTATAGAAAATATAGATTTTACGAAAAAATTTTTCCGAAAAAATTAGTTCTAAAGAATGTCTTCTTCAATTAAAATTTCATCCGGTTTTGAAGTTCTGATTAACTTAGTAACTGTCACTTCTAAACAGCCACTTGGAGAAACAGTAATTATGCATTATAATAAAGTAATTCTTTAATTGTTCTTAAAAAATGATGATTTTAGCCCGAGAAATTAGACGTTCAACAAAGAAAAAAATTGGAATCAAATTCTTATGAACTGATAGAAAGAGCAAATTTTTTCATAAAAGATATCATAAATTACATCCTCGTATATGTTGAAAGGAACTTGTGGAACAAACTGCGGGATATGAGGTAATAATCTTGTTTTGGGCAAAATTATTAATATTTATTGAAAGACACACTTCAGATAGCCTAGTTATGAACTTTGTAACGTCTTTGTTGTTGAATAAATATTGATTCTTATTTATAACATCAGTAATGTTGTGGTCGACAAATATTTTATAATCTAGTGTATATATACCGGAATATATACCAATGTTTTGTTAAAACGATATTTCTAAGGCAACTGACGTTTTAATTTTATCGACATTTCATATGAAAATATTATTACTGCTATATTTATTATACTTGAACACAATCCTGACGATTGCTCTCTGTAAGGTCATTTGAACAGTACAGTTAAGACCGATATAATTTGTATTTATAAACAAACCTAGCGACAATACATAATAAAGAAAAAATTCTATAATTTTTCTAAAAAAATAATGATTTTAGCTCAAGGGATTAGACGTTAAATTAAAAAAAAAAATTGGAATCAAACTTTTATGAACTGATAGGAAGAGCAAATTTTTTTATAACAGATATCATGAATCACTCCCTCGTCTATGTTAACAGAAACTTGTAGAACAAACTCCGGGATAATACGTTATAATCATTTTTTGGGCAAAATTATTAATATTTATTTCAAGTATAATTTTAGAAAGCTCAAATATAAACTTTGTAACGTCTTTGTTGTCGAATGAATATTGATTCTCATATATAACATCAATAATGTTTTGGTCGACAAATATCTTTTCTGATCTAGTGTATATAAACCGGAATATATACGAATGTATTGTCAAAACGATAGTTCCAAGCCAAGTGACGTTTTAATTTTATCGACATTTTTTATGAAAATATTATTACTGCGATATTTTTTCTACTTGATCTCAATCCTGAAGATTGCTTTTTGAAAAGTCATTTGAACAGTACAGTTGAATCGCATATAGATCGATTTTTATTCATAAATAAACCTATTGACAATGCATTATAATTTATAATAAAGCAATTCTCTAATTTTTCTCAAAAATAAATTATTTTAGCTCAAGTGATTAGACGTTAAATTAAAAAAAAAATTGGAATTAAACTTTTATGAACTGATAGGAAGAGCAAATTTTTTTGTAACAGATATTATGAATCACTCCCTCGTCTATGTTAAAAGGAACTTGTCGATCCAACTGCGGGATATTACGTAATAATCTGTTTATTGGCTAAATTATTAATATTTATTAAAAGTCACATTTTAGGTAGCCTAGTTATAAACTTTGTAACGTCTTTGTCGTCGAATATATATTGATTCTCATTTATAACATCAATAATGTTGTGGTCGACAAATATCGTTTATAATCTAGTGTATATATACCGAATTATATACCAATATATTGTTCAAACGATTGTTCTTAGCCAAGTGACGTTCTAATTTTATCGACATTTTTTATGAAAATATTATTACTGCTATATTTTTTCTACTTGAACTTAATCCTGACGATTGCTTTCTCTAAGCTCATTTGAACAGTACAGTTAAAACCGATATAAATCGATTCTTATTTATCAACCAACCTAGTGACAATGCATTATAATAAAGAAATTTTATAATTATTCTGAATAAATAATCATTTTAGCACAAGGAATTAGACGTTTAAAAAAAAAAAATTTAAATCAAACTCTTATGAATTGATAGGAAGAGCAAATTTTATCATAACCGATATCATTAATGACTTCCTTGTATATGTTAAAAGGAACTTGTGGAACCAACTGCGGGATATTAGATAATCATTTTTTTTCGGGCAAAATTATTACTATTTATGTCAATTATCACTTTAGAAAGCTCAAATATAAGCTTTGTAATGGATTTGTTGTCAAATAAATATTTATTCTTATTCATAACATCAATAATGTTGTGGTCGACAAATATCATTTCAGATTTAGTGTATATAAACCAGAATATATACCAATGTATTGTTAAAATGATATTTCTGAGCCACACAGAAAGAAAGGTTCACTTGAGCCAAGAAAATATTTTTCTTCCTAATTATTTTCTTGAGCGAAAAAAAAACATTTTTTTTACACAAGAAATTTCACTTATTCCAACGAAATTAATTTTCTTGATTTAAGAAATACGTATCTTGATCCAAGAAAATTTATTTAAGTCAAGAAGATCTTCTTGTTTTGAGAAAATTCAGCCTCTTGCTCCAAAAAATTAAATATCTCGATAGAAGTAAATTTTCATTAATATTTTTTTTGATTAACATGTCAAATGGGATGATCAAATAATATTGAATGATTTTTTTTCATTCAATATGTATAATTGCACGCTAAAATAATATAAAATAGGTATCAAATATTCAAGAGAA
The DNA here is from genome assembly GCA_018835575.1 of Cotesia chilonis. NCBI lineage: Eukaryota > Metazoa > Arthropoda > Insecta > Hymenoptera > Braconidae > Cotesia > Cotesia chilonis. The sequence continues at coordinate 595,626 of RJVT01000054.1, forward strand.
AAATTTTCTCAAGGTGAGAAAATTGTTTTCTCAGCTGAAGTAGGTGGCGCTGCTTCCCTAAAGTATCTAAAAATCTTGATCAAATATAAAAATTTATTGTATCAAGTATTTATGATAATTTGAATTAAGAAAAAGTTACTTCCACCAAGAATAGAATTTCAAGAAAAATTTTTACTTCGGCCAACACAACTTCGATCTTCCTTCATGCACCCGAAAATTTTCTTAAGCCAAGAATTTTGCTCTCCAGTCAAGAAATTTTTCTTTCTGTGCAAGTGACGTTTTAATTTTTATCGCCATTTTTTATGAAAATACTATCACTGCGATATTTTTTCTAGTTGATCGTAACCTTGACGATCGCTTTCTGAAAGGTCATTTGAGCAGTACAGCTGAATCGGATATAAATCGATTTTTATTTAGAAACAAATCTAGTGACAATGCAATATAATAAAGAAATTCTATAATTATTCTCAAAAAATAATGATTTTAGCACAAGACATAAAAAGTTCAATCTAAAAAAAAATTGCAACCAAACCATTATGAACTGACAGGAAGAGCAAATTTTTTTTTTACAGATATCATGAATTACTCCCTTGTATATGTTAAAAGGAACTTGTGGAACCAACTGCGGGATATTAGGTAATCATTTTTTTTCGGGCAAAATTATTACTATTTATGTCAATTATCACTTTAGAAAGCTCAAATATAAGCTTTGTAACGGATTTGTTGTCAAATAAATATTTATTCTTATTCATAACATCAATAATGTTGTGGTCGACAAATATCATTTCAGATTTAGTGTATATAAACCAGAATATATACCAATGTATTGTTAAAATGATATTTCTGAGCCACACAGAAAGAAAGGTTCACTTGAGCCAAGAAAATATTTTTCTTCCTAATTATTTTCTTGAGCGAAAAAAAAACATTTTTTTTACACAAGAAATTTCACTTATTCCAACGAAATTAATTTTCTTGATTTAAGAAATACGTATCTTGATCCAAGAAAATTTATTTAAGTCAAGAAGATCTTCTTGTTTTGAGAAAATTCAGCCTCTTGCTCCAAAAAATTAAATATCTCGATAGAAGTAAATTTTCATTAATATTTTTTTTGATTAACATGTCAAATGGGATGATCAAATAATATTGAATGATTTTTTTTCATTCAATATGTATAATTGCACGCTAAAATAATATAAAATAGGTATCAAATATTCAAGAGAAAAATTTTCTCAAGGTGAGAAAATTGTTTTCTCAGCTGAAGTAGGTGGCGCTGCTTCCCTAAAGTATCTAAAAATCTTGATCAAATATAAAAATTTATTGTATCAAGTATTTATGATAATTTGAATTAAGAAAAAGTTACTTCCACCAAGAATAGAATTTCAAGAAAAATTTTTACTTCGGCCAACACAACTTCGATCTTCCTTCATGCACCCGAAAATTTTCTTAAGCCAAGAATTTTGCTCTCCAGTCAAGAAATTTTTCTTTCTGTGCAAGTGACGTTTTAATTTTATCGCCATTTTTTATGAAAATACTATCACTGCGATATTTTTTCTAGTTGATCGTAACCTTGACGATCGCTTTCTGAAAGGTCATTTGAACAGTACAGCTGAATCGGATATAAATCGATTTTTATTTAGAAATAAATCTAGTGACAATGCATTATAATAAAGAAATTCTATAATTATTCTCAAAAAATAATGATTTTAGCACAAGACATAAAAAGTTCAATCTAAAAAAAAATTGCAACCAAACCATTATGAACTGACAGGAAGAGCAAAGTTTTTTTTTACAGATATCATGAATTACTCCCTTGTATATGTTAAAAGGAACTTGTGGAACCAACTGCGGGATATTACATAATAATCTTTCTTTGGGAAAAATTATTATTATTCATTTCAATTATCACTTTAGAAAGCTCAAATATAAACTTTGTAACGTCTTTGTTGTCGAATAGATATTGAGTCTCATTTATAACATGAATAATTTTTTGGTCTTCAAATATCGTTTCTGATCTAGTGGATATAGACCGGAATATATACCAATGTATTGTTGAAACGATTGTTTCAAGCCAAGTGACATTTTAATTTTATCGATATTTTTAATTTCCCGCTAAGAAAATTGAAGATTTTCGAAAATCGGGAAGTTATTGGTCTTACCCCGTTTTGCAAAAATCGAGTTTTCATCAGATCTCGACGTTTTAAGGTCACAGGAAGCTTCCCTGACTACCCCCGCGATGTTGTCACTATGCCTGTGTGTGTGTGTATGTGTGTATGTGTGTGTGTGAAAGTATGTGACCCGCTTATAACTTTTGATCGGCTTGACCGATTTCTTCACGGTTGGTGCTATTAGAAAGGGCTTGACCAAACTTAGATTTTGAATAGAATTTGGACCGATTCGGACCGATAGATTTTGAGGAATCTCGAAAAAACTGAGAAAAAATTTTTTTTAAATGTGGTTTTTTGGAATAACTTTCAAACGACTCCATTGATCAACTCTAAAAATTTTAATGAGGTTGACAAGTATCGTTTCTCATATTGTATTCATAAACCGAAATATAAACTTATGTATTTATTAAAAGATATTTCTGAGCCAAGTGACTTCTTATTTTTATCGACATCTTTAATGAAAATATTATTACTGGGATATTATTTTTACATATGTTCCATCCTGACACTTCCTTTGTAAGATGTAAATTGAAAGTTTTTTTTTTTAAATGATAGTAATTATATTTTTACTGAATAACAAACTATTTGTCTGATTGCATACCACAAAAACAACACTTGAATTGAAGGAAAGTAATTTTACCATAAAAAAACAATCAGGAATTCGAAAAATAATAAAAACTTATTTTTTTCAAACTGATAACAGATACAAAGTCTGTTGTGTCAAATAATATAAATTTTTCTTTCATGTATTAAAAGTCACTTGTAAAACCAATTTTTACAATTCACTAATTCTTATGTTCTGGGCAAAGTTATTATTGTTAATGACAAATAACAGTTTAAGCAGCTTAATTATGGATCTTATGATATCTCTATTTCTGTGTCATTCTATTTCCAGTTAGTAGAGAAATATTGATATGGTTGACAATTATCGTTTCTCTTCTGGTATATATAAATTGAAATATCTACCGTGATACCGACGAAAAAATATTTATGAGCCGAGTCGCTTTTTTATTCTATTCACATTTTCAATAAAAATCTTATAACTTGGTAATTAATTGCATTTTCGACTGAATAAAAAGAAATTTGACTACAATACATATTTCAAATTTTTGGGTAGAGTCGCTAAAATATACTTGCTAAACCATCTCCAGCAATACGATTATGCTAACTTAGTGAGCATAATTATTTATGTTCAGTACAATCAACAGCTTAAACAACCTATTAATAAACTGTATGGCATAGGCAATGTCTTTTAAATAATATTTTTCATTTGAAAGCATCGATATTGACATGGTTGATAAGTTTCATTTCTTATCTGCTGTGTTTATATTGCGCTATGTAGTGATTTATTTGTCAAGAGACATTTCTGAGTCACAGCACTTGTTCTGAGCTATCATTGTTCCTTGTATTCATTATTGCGCTCACTAATATCTTTTCGTATCATTTGGCTGCCAAATATCGTATGGTAAATCAAAATATGTATACTGTACTTGCGAAGCCAGGCTTCACAAGTATCTTTTATCATCATTTTCTTCAAGTGGTATATACCGCCTATAAAAAATATGAAATCAAAAATTTTGTCTGTTCTGCTTTATTCGAGCTTATACAAACCTATATATACGCAAAACTAATTTTTTTAAGAGTGGCTCACAAGTGCCTTTCGGCAAACATAATATAATATATATATATATATATATATATATATATATATATATATATATATATATATATATATATATGATTTGCGGTACTTATCAGGACCATTTTTCGTTTTATGTTTTTGCGGTTCCAAAAACAGCAAAAAAATAACGTATACTTTTTTTTCGATTTTTATTGATTATTTAGTGGATTTTATAAAAAAATAGCAGATATCAGGACTTTGTCTATACGACAGTTTTGAGGACATTCTAGTCTGTTGGGACATTTGAGTAATTTGGTTGATTTCGGGACATGGCACTTTTAGGAACCTTTTAGTCTCACAACAAGCACTTACTGATAATATTAGATCGGACCGAGATAATTTACATTTTTTATTTAATTTTGAAATTTGATTTCATAACTTAATATACCAAAATCCTCCTCATTAATTTTATCATAATGTTATGTCCCGAGGAAACTTTTAAAATTTGTTAAATCTAGGTTAATATAATATTACTTGTTATTTAAAAATAATCTTTTTTGTTAAGGTACTACATAATATAAATACTTTATGACCTGGGAAGGCCCCAAACTTTTCTATCTTTCGACGATAGTCTATTGTTTCATTGCATCTTTTTCTAATTACTTTACAGATGTTTAAATCTTTGCACATGCAACTGAATGGTTTTTCTATCGTAAAAATATCAAAAAAAAAAATAGGATAACGGTTGACCCTAAAGGCCATCTCTGAAACTTCTCGCTAATTCCATACTTAAATGTTAAAAATTACACGCATTAACGGTCGACCTTGAATCCCTACTCCCAATTTCAATCGTCTGTCTTCTTTTTTAAGAGAGAGAGAGAGAGAGAGAGAGAGAGAGAGAGAGAGAGAGAGAGAGAGAGAGAGAGAGAGAGAGAGAGAGAGAGAGAGAGAGAGAGAGAGAGAGAGAGAGAGAGAGAGAGAGAGAGAGAGAGAGAGCTATAGTCTGTTTTGTAGAGAAGGGGCTTAAAAAATAGTAGGAAGGGGGCGCACGGACACGTTATACAGTCAAGCAGCTACTCACACAGCCGTATAACGCATTATGATTGGTTTTGCCCCTTCCAAGCTCACACCAAGACTTCTCGAGACTCCAGAACATTAAAGGGTTAAAAGTCTGATGGAAGTTTAATAAAGCACTATTTTTTGAACTTTCAAACCGCAATAACTTTTGAATAAATCAACCGATTTTTACGCGGTTTGCAACATTCGACTCAATTTGTAAAACCTCATAAGGCACCTTCATATTTAAATTGATCAAACTAGGAATTTCGATGTAATTTCGAAAAAATACTTTTTTCGGTTTTCTTTCGACAACGATAACTCACGAAGGAATCAACTGATTTCGACCGGGCTGATGGCAATTGACATGGTTTCTTAATGTTAAGAGCTGATTAGTTTTTGGGATTGATCGATGAAGCCGTTTAAAAGTTATCCCAAAAAAATACATTTAACAAAATTTTTAACTTCCCGCTAAAAAAATTGAAAATTTTCAAAAGTGTGTGTGCGCGCGCGCGCGCGCGCGTGTGTGTGTGTGTGTGTGTGTGTGTGGCCATAAGTAAACCTCTTATAATTTTTGAACGGCTCGACCGATTTCACTGTGGTTTGTGCCATTCTTGACTAATTTTAATTTTGAAGACAATTTAAACCGATTCAAACCAATAGACTCTGACAAATTTCAAAAAAACTACGAAAAAAAATTTTTTTCAAATGTGGTTTTTTTGGAATAACTTTCAAACGGCTTTACCGATCGATTTTAAAAACTAATCAGCTCTTAACGTCAAAAAACCTTGTCGATCGCCGCCAGCCCAGTCGAAATCGGTTGATTCGTTCGTGAGTTATCGTTTTCGAAAAAAAACCGAAAAAGTGTTTTTTTTTTTAATTACTCCGAAATTACTAGTTCGATCAAGTTGAACTTGAATGTCTTTCATGAGGCTTAAAAAGCTGCGTCGAATGCCGCCATCCGCGTGAAAATCAGTTCATTAATTCAAAAGTTTTGTGGTTTGAAAGTTCAAGAAATAGTGTTTTATTGAACTTTTATCAGACTTTTGAGTTTGGAGAGCTTAAAATGACACATAAATTATATTTTTGAGCTCGAAGAGCTCAAAAACGTTATAAGTGCAACTTTGAGGGCGTCAGTATGGAATTAGCGGAAAGTTGCTGGGATAGCCTTTAGGGTCAACCGTTCTTGTAATTTTTTTAATTCTGCATTATAATGCGAACTAGTGTATCTTACGCACGCAAGCATACGCCTTTATATTTTGTAACATATAATTTCAAGCTTATTTTATATTTAACTCGTCATGCTATGCATAGTTTGTTCCAAAAGTAAAACATACTTTTGATCTGTATGTATTTGTAATATATTTGTACATACTTTACAATTTTATGCCAAATTGTCATCAAATTTCATGACACCGATTATATTTCGTAAAATTCCGTAAATCTCGCTAACGATCAAAAATTTAATTTATTCAAAATTTATAAAGTATTATATAATTGTATTAAAATTTATCCGATTTTATTAACCTAAAGTTTTGAGTTTCTTGAAATCTTACAAATTTTAATTCAAGTTTATTAAATTCTATCCAATTTCATAAATATTTGAAAGTTCCTGTCCCCAGCGAAAAATGTACTCTTTAAATTTTGTTAAACGCTTATGTGATTTTATGCTAGTTCATACTATTTCATCAAGTTTTGGAATTTCCTTTTATGAGATTCTATGACATTTTATGTAATTTCATCAAACGTAATTAATTTTAATGAAATTTTCTAAAAATAATTACTTAAACCTGAGTACATCAACGAAGTATGTTTCATTATCGTATGTGACGCAGAACACCGAGCAGGCTTTCAGATCGGTAGAGGAGAGGGCCTGAGTTCGAACCCAGCAAATAGTATTTTCACGTTAGACAAGAATTTTTTTTGAAAAATTCCTATTACAAATGAAATTTGTAATAGGATTTTTTAATATTTCCTAAATTTAAGTATCAAACTTTATTAGATAGTAAGAATTTCCATCAAAATTTATGAAATTCTATAAAACTTTTTTAGTTCTAGTCAAATATTGAAAATTTGTTTCCAGCGACCTGAAAAATTATTTTTCAAAGTTTTGGCAATACTTCCACAGAATTCTACGAAAATTCTTGTACTTATAGATTTGGTCGTTCACAAAAATTGTTGTAGAATCTGAAATATTGGAAGTAACTTTTACAAAATGTGATATATTTCAGTGAAAGTATTACCTAAATTTTAAAAAATAATTGTTCGAGTTCCTGACAAAAAATTTTTATCATTTCACAGAAATTTGAATCATTTTATAAAATTTTATAAATCCTAGTGACAATTTTTACTATCTCATATGACTTAGTACTTAAGTCTTAGAAAATTATATCAAATTACAATTTTCAAAGTTAACAGTTTAAAATCTTACGGTCGCAAGGATTTATCGAAAATTGATAAATTTTAAGAAATTATAAAAAATTATTCAGTGCTCATTTTTATGAAATTATAAAATTAAAAAAAAATTTGGCAAAATTCATTAAATAATAAAATTTTTGATCAATGATAAAAATATTGCCAATTTTTTAGAATTTCATAAAATTTGATAAAAATCTGTATTTTCATCCAAAAATTTTTTCTTGGGAGCATTATAGATACTCTAAGTATCAAATTTATGCATATTTAAATATTGAATTTAAATTCACTAAACTTTTTTTTAGATATCATGATCAAGCGATATCAAATAGCACTGCTATCTTCTGAAAATTATTTTACATAATGAACTTGGAATTTATTTAAAATTACTTTTTTATCTGCTTTTTGTCAAATTAAAATATCTCTAGCTTTATAAACATTAAAGGACTGGATTTTCTATTCTTACTATTTGCAGAATAGAGATTGAAAAACTAACTGATTACTTTTTCATTTAATAGTCTACGTTACGAGTCGTGGTGTTGGTTAGAAAATTTTTTTTTACTTTCATCACAAAATTTTATACTTAACTTATTTTTTGCACTTTCAAAGTTATTTTATGTTCACAGAAAAATGTCTCGACTGTCCCAAGCTTTATAAAAATAAAGCTGTCGATTAAAAAAATTAATAGCTAAGTATAACTATCTTTTTTTTCGAAAACTTGCTTGAAGAGTTTCTTAATTCCTCTATATAAATAGTATATTACATACCTAGGCCAGTAAAATAAGAAAAGTCCCAGACCACATGTAATTGTTGGCCGAGGCGAAGCCGAGGTTGACAAACATGTGGTCTGAGGCTTTACTTTTTACTGGCCAAGGTGTGTATACTATTTTTCTGCTCGACGTAGCCAGAATGTGGCAACTTTGTTTAGCGCAGCGGCCAGAAAGTTGCCACTTTCTGGCCGGAGGGCAGAAAAATAGTATTACGAAAATTTACAGAGGCATGTATTTTTGAAGAAAATCCATTGACTTTTCGACAATATTCTCGACTTTACGTAAATTCTTAGCACTCGTACACCTCTCATCATTTTTAATATAAAACGATTCATCTAAAACAAATATAGGTTAGTAGTCTCTTGAAAATTGATGCTATGTAATAAAATTTTTTAACAGAATAATTCTTTGACTACATACTTTTTTTTTTAAATCATTAAATTTCCTTAAATACTAAGTAAAATTTTACTCAAATTTGATAACTTTTTCAAATTGTACTAATGTAAAAAATTTGAAAAATACTTATAAATTTTTGTCATACTTCAAATTGTCTGGATATCGAAAAATTACTTTAACTGCTACTATAATTAAATAATAAAAAAAAAAACGTTTGATCTATGATAAATCCAAAAACTTTTGATAATTTTTGATCCTTATATTACGCTACATGCTAAATTATCCTTTGGGCTCTTGAAAAACAGTATTAAATTATTTATCTAGAATAACACGTATGTTCTCTGTAGATTTTATCATAATTTCATATTGTTACACCTTTTTCTTCAAATGAAAATGGTATTTTAATAAAAATCTAATATTTTAAAAAATGTTTATAAAATCAATTTCTACAATCTAATGTAGATATTTCGATCTTTTCTAAAAATTTTACATATTTCAATTCATCAGTGTATTTTAAATATACTGTTATTATTATTAAGTTGATTGAAAAATTAATCGTTTCCATTTTTGTGTTATGATAATAAAGCTGACTATTTTTCTGCTTTCTCACTAAGTTTTGAATTGTTGCTGTTACTGTATCATATAATTTTGTCCTTCCGTATGACTAATCAGTATTATTGCACGACTCATGATGCGAAGCATCAGAGAGTGCTCTACGATCGAAAAATTTTTTTCGCCTCATTTCGGCAACTATTTTTATTATTATAGTTGCATTAATTGAGTTAAATTTTTTTTTTTTTAATTCTTTGGAACAATTGTAGGTCACCGAATGCGAATGGCTATGTAATTCAGTGTCGTTTATGTACAATTAATAAAATAAAACAAAAACCAGAAGACTGTATATCTATATATATTGTGTACATTTATCCCACTAGAAGGGCTTGCGTAATATCGTGCTATTTTAGCTGTTTTATATATTTTATTTTTTTATTTCACATTCTTTTTTATTAATATTTCAGTCGTGCATTATGGTCGTGCATTTTGGATTTTTCAAACTTTTTCATTCTTATGTTCAATAAAATTTATCGAAGGATTCATAAATAATAATTTCAGCTAAACCCTCGCGGTTTCGGAATCACTGTAAAATCACAGTGAAATTTTAGTGAGATTATAGTAAAAAGATAGTGCGACCATGATGAAATTACGGTGAAATCACCATAATTTTCTGCCTTTCGGTTACTGTAGTTTTATGGTCATCTCACAGTGGTAATGTTGTGAGTTTAGAGTGGTACCACTGTGAACTTACAATGAATCCACCGTGAATCTACGGTGGATTCACAGTGAATTCACAATGAATCCACAGTGAATTTACGGCGAATTCATAGAAAATTTACGGTGAATTCAAAGTGAATTCGCAGTGAATTCACCAGGGTAAAAATAATTATATATAATTATTTCCATGGAAAAAAAAAAATACCTGTCGGGAGCATCAATCGAACCGTGAACCTTATACTCGGAAGACTGACTTGCTACCAATGCAGCTAAGAAAACATCTCGAGAAAATATGTTCGTGTGAACTACAAGTCCTGCATATGTATATAAATGATTATTTTTTTTTTTTTTATTACATATAATTATATATGAATCATATATAATTTTTCGAAATTACAAAAACCATTTCATATTATTACATATAATTATATATTAATCATATATAATTATTCGAAATCGCAAAAATCATTACATATAATTATATAAATAATCATGTATAATTATATATCATCACAAAAACCATTATACATAATTATATTTAAATAAGATGTAATTATATATAAATCATATAAAATTTTCTTACCCCGGATCCAATAAGTTCACAGTGGATTTACTGTGAATTCACAATGAGTTCACAGTGAAATTACCATGAATTCACAGTGAAACTATCATGAACTATCGGTGTTACAACTATCAGATCATTCTGAAGTCACGGTTAAATCATGGTAAAACTACGGTGAAATCACAGTGAAATTACTATGAATTCACTGTGGAACTATTGTGAACTCACGGTGTTATCTTTGTGAGACTACCATGAATCTACAGTGATACCACTACTAAACCATAGTGACGAAATGATACAAAATCACTGTGAATTCACTATGAAATTACCGTGAACCCACAGTGGATTTACGGTGAAGACGATTTCACTGTGATTCCACAGTGATTCCGAAACTGCGAGGGAAATTATAACATTATTCATTAGTAACCAGAAATCATACAATAAACATGGAAAATAATACTCCTATTCATTATTGTACGCTGGCATATATTAAGAACCACCATGAACTTGTCACCTTTTTCACAAACGTATTTTATAGCATAATAGAGTCGATATTTTTTGAGCTCTAAATAATGATATAAAATTCTGATTGCAAAATTTTTGTGGACTCCTAGAAAATTTATTCATGATAAAAAATTTTTAGTGATAAATTTCAACATAGTTCCTATTCTTATTTAATTTATGAACTCTGTCCAAAAATATTAATAAAGTTTTTTTGTAGATTTTTTTAATTTCAACATATTATGTTTCATGAACTTTTCGGCCGTAAATAGCTTAGACTTTGAAGTCAATCAATTCAAAAACTATAGTACTAGTTATTTTGATAACACTTCGAAATGTCATGCAGAAAAATTCATGATTCACTAGAAATAATGTAATAGAGGTAAAATCATCTACAAATAAGTTAATATTTTTCAATAAAGTTATTAGTTTTTGGTGGAAAATTAAAAAAATATCATAACTTATCACGAGTTTACCTTGTAAAAACTAATTTTGAAAACAGTAGATACATATGTAATGTTGATAGAATACCTTTTTTGTAGTTTATTTCATTTTCTATAAAGATATAGCATGGTCTTACTAGAAACTTGTTTTGTTATTCAATAACAAAATCTAAAGTGTTAAAAAAAATTCTATAAATATTTAATTCAAATCCAATTGTCTATTGTTATGTAATTCCATTTTTGATGAATACCAAATTAATAGAAATTAAAGAAGAATGATTTATAACTTTGTAAAGTTTTATTTCCTTGCTAACATCACATCAGACGTAACTGATTTTTTCAAAGCCCTACAATAGAAAAAATTTACAAAAAAACAATTAATTAGTCTAAAATAAACATAGGAGTAAAAATTATTTCTCAATATGCGTATAGTTACCAAATAATAAAAGTCCATCATATTTTAATCTATTCAATGTAACCTAAAAATGAATGTGGCAGATTTCTGGACAATTAAATATTTAATTGTCAAAGCTTGAAAAATATTCTGTCAACTTTTCACTGTCATAATTAATTGCTCTAGAGTCATATGCCTTAGAAATATAACAATCCTTTGACATTTTCTGCGTAACTTTACTTGATTTAAGTTTAGAGATTGATCTTTGATACTTTGTACAATGTCAACTTTTCTGACATTTGTATACAAGCAGAAGCTGTCAACAATCTTTCATAGATATGCATCGTTTGTCAACAGACAATCAGATTGTTGAAAATTATAAATTATAAATTCACTTTCTATCAATTTATTTCTTACTGGGATAAGCAAAGATATTTGTCGTTGTCTTTTAAGGAGCTCACAAATTCAAAGAGACTGTTAAACTTTTACAACAAGTATTCGATAGCGATCAACTTTGAAATTGAGATTATATATTGATAGTCATGTTGATTAATAAGTGATAATTAATTACCAGATTAATTCATTGTTTAATGTACAGAATACATCAAGCTCTTTTCATTAGCCTGTTGGGAGATTTCAGGACTTAATTTCTTATAAGATTTGCATAATTATGAAACACATATCTGTTCTATTCAATTAACTTTTTATGTTGTGCTTTTATTATTAATCAATTAAACATCGTTCAGTTAACATGAATCGTTAATATTTCTAAAATAAACTGTCAGGGATATTTCAACAGTAAGCTATGCTGAGAATATTTGAAACATCAACATTTGATGTCCATATGTGTGTTTATCAATCTTAAATAACGAATAATTTGAATTAGTAGCCAAAACTATGTATTTATAGTTATGATGATTATTTAATTAGTATATTTTAATTATATTATTAAATCTTTCAATAGAAAAGTCAAGTTTTTTATGACATTTGGTAGATTTCAGGACTACATATGTATGATCAAAGCTTAAAAATTTGGACAAATTTTTAGAAAATACACGAAAAATTAAATATGATATTAAATTATATTAGTTCTATGATTATTAAACTGTTAAATTTAAATTATTTGAAAATTAACTAACACAAAACAGTGGATTCACAAAAATTCATTATGAAACCAAACTCCAATTTGCAAGTTTGGTTTTGAAACTTTTAATTCTACTGACATATTGATCAATTTCATAAATAGGTAGCTGTCAAGGCATTCTCTGAAGAAATTTACTATTCAAACTAGTTTAAGTGTAAATATATGATTTATTTTAAGTATCAAATATTAATCAAAATCACTTTAAAAATACCGGGAAATTATGCCGTTGTATCTGCTTTATATCACCATTTTATAACCATATGATATATTTCACTTAATTCAAAGTATCAATACTGTTAAATCAATTATAAATAATTCATATTCATAGACAGATCATAAATTATTATTAATTTATTGAATTTTTTAAGCCACATAATATACAACTAAAGTTCCATGTGACATGTGGCAGGTTTCAGGACCAATGTATTTTTGTGGTCATTACAGCCATAAATTTTTTGAAAATTTCGTCTCTACAGCATAAAAACTAGTAACACACCTATGCTATTAAACGTTTTAGAAAATTATCACATAAATTCTTTTCTAACAGCGCTATTTTTTCATAATTCGCCGTATCTTAAAATTTGATGAAATGGTAGTTATCGAGACATCAACAAATTTGTTCTCAGCTAGTTTGATTATTTTGATAAGACACCTTAAAAATAGATTTTTATTATACAAGCTTCATATACATAAATATTCTATTCAAGACTTGAATGAAAAAGCTTTCTGCTTTTTGCAATTATTTATTGTGTATAACGGCACTGCAAACTTTGATAAAAAGATGTCAATTTGATTTTTCATTATTATAATGTGGAATAAAATAATATATTCCACAATGATTTTTTAAAAACATTAAACATTACACGTAATTGAAAAAGTGGTTTCATTACAAACTGTAATTTGTTTAAAAAAATTACCGACAAAATATTTAAATTCATACGGAAATACACTGAAAATTTTTTTGTCCACGGCCGAGACTTTAAATTATAATTCTAATTTTTAATAAATTTAATTGTAATAATTTCGTTGCGTATGAATATTTGATTAATTAATCAAAGAATTTATAAAGTGAAATAAATAAACATTAACAAAACTAACCTAAGAAAAAGAATTATTATTATTATTATTTTATTCCAATGTATGTTATCAATTGAAATCTATCTTATCGACAAGTAGTTAAGATAAGTGTTACAGCGCTAAAGTGAGAGTAATGTCAATTAAGTAACTTTTGAAATGTTTACGTTAACATGAGGAAGCGTATGTACAGAAACATCCCCATGTAAAATTATTGAAAAAAATTGTTCTAGATTTTTTGTTATTAAATTCACACATACTGGATAAATTATAAACTGTTTTGCTCAATATAAATATAGTTATCAAATAACAAACGTTCATCACATTTTAATCTATTCAATCTAACCTAAAAATGAATGTTGCAGATTTCAGGACAATAAAATATTTAATTGTCAAAGCTTGAAGAATATTCTGTCAAATTTTCACTGTCAGAACTAATAACTGTAGAGTCATATGTTTTAGAAATATAACAATCCATTGAAATTTTTTGTGTAACTTAACTTGATTTGACTATAGAGATTGATCGTTGATACTTTGTACAATGTCAACTTTTCTGACATTTGTATACAAGCAGTAGCTGTCAACAATCTTCCATAGCTATGCATCATTTGTAAACAGACAATTAGATTATTGTGAATTATAACTTCCTTGTCCATCAATTCATGTCTAACTTCGATAAGCAAATATATTTGTCGTTGTTTTTTAAGGAGCTCACAAATTAAAAGAGCCTGTTAAACTTTTATGACAAGTATTTGATAGCTGGCAACTTTCTAAAAATTCTTGTAACGTTATCAATCAAAAATAAAAGATACCCAAGTAACATGTGCTTGAGCAAGATTTTGGTGCCAGTGTCTTGAGCAAAACCCCTAGTTGCTAGTGTCTTTTTCTACATATGAGTCTTGCTCAAGTTTATTTAAAAAGAACTGGTTCAAGATTTACATATAACTAGCTCAAGACATCTTGTGCTAGAATATGAGACAAGTCTAAAGAAAGGTGCATTGAAAAACTTTCTGACGCATTTTTTGTATCAGAAACTCACAACAGAGACTTATCCATGACTTGCTCAAGATTTCCTCAAGATCCGTAATTCTCAGAAATCCACTGATTCTATAGTAAATATAGGAGGGATAGAATGATGCGAATGGTCATTCGAAAACATTTCATCTTGAGCAAATCTTGAGCAACTCTTGCACAAGTATATTTAGCATGCTCCTGGTGTCAGTCTTTCTCAAGACTTGAGCTATAATCTGGCCCAAAGTTCTTGTAGAAGGCTTGTTCAACACTTGTCAAGTGAGTTCGCTACAAGTATCTAATAGAGCAAGACCCATAGGTAGAAAAAGACACTAACAACTATCGAAATTGAGACCAGATTTGCTCAAGCCTTGAAAAAGATTGCTATATGGGTAATATTTCATCGATTATTCAGATCATTTATTGATAGTCATGTTAATTAATAAGTGATAATTAATTACCAGATTAATTCATTATTGTTTAATATGCAGTTAATCTATCAAGCTATTTTAATTAGCCTCTTGGTAGGTTTCAGGACATAATTTGTTATAAGTTTTACATAATTATAAAACACACATTTGTTCTATTTAATTAACTTTTTATATCGAGCTATCATTATTAATCAATTTAATATCGTATAGTAACCATGAATCTTTAATATTTCTTAAATAAACTGTCAAGGATATATTTAAACAGTAACCTATGCTGAGAATATTTGAAACATCAATATTTGATGTCTATATCTATGTTTATCAATCTTAAATAATAAATAGTTTTAATTATCGCTCAAAGTATGTATTTATTGTGTCATGATGATTATTTAATTTGAGTCTTCTCTAATTAAATTTTTAAATCTTTCAATGGAAAAAAGAAAGGTTAAGTTTCTTATAATATTTGGTGAATTTCAGGACTATCTGTGTATAATCAAAGATTATAAATTTTAAGAAAATAAATAAAAATTAAATGTGTATTAGCTTATAACAATTTTATGATTATCAAACTGTTAAATAAAAATTATTTGAAAAGTAACTAATACAAAACAGAAGATACCCAACAATTCATTATGAAACCAAACTCCAATTTACAAGTTTGGTTTTAAAACTTTTAAACTTTAATTCTACTGACAGGTTGATCAATTTCATAAATAGATAGCTGTTAAGGCATTCTCTGAAAAAATTTATTTTTCAAACTAGTTTAAGCGTAAATATATGATTAATTTCAAATATCAAATATTAATCAAAATGACTTAAAAAATATCGGGAAATTATGTCGTTGTATCTGCTTTAAATAAATATTTTATAACCATGTAATTTATTTAACTTAATTCAAAGAATCAATACTGTAAAATCAATTATAAATAATTCATATTCATAGACAGATCATAAATTATTATCAATTTATTGAATTTTTTAAGCCACATAATATACAACTAAAGTTCCATGTGACATGTGGCAGGTTTCAGGACCAATATATTTTTGTTGTCATTAGAGCTATAAATTTTCTAAAAATTTAGTCTCTACAGCTTAAAAACTAGTAACACACGTGTGGTATCAAATGTTTCAGAAAATTGTCACATAAATTCTTTTCCATCAGCGCTATTTTTTCACAATTCAACGTATCTTAAAATTTGATAAAATGGTAGTTATCAAGACATCAACGAATTTGTTCTCAGCTAGTTTAATTATTTTGATGAGACACTTTAAAAATAGATTTTTTTTATACAAGCTTCATATATATAAATATTACAATCAAAACTTGAATGAGAAAGCTATTTGCTTCCTGATATTATTTATTTATTGTATATAACGGCACTGCAAACTTTGATAAAAAGATGTCAATTTGATTTTTCATTATTACAATGTGGAATAAAATAATATATTCCACAGTGATTTTTTGAAAACATGATACATTATACGCAATTGAAAAAAATGGTTTTTCGAAAAATTGATCTCGATCTTTCATTTAATAAAAAAACACATGCACTTACACACACACATCGAAAAAATCAGTGAGTCTAAATATCTCTCGTCTCTTCAGCAATTTTAATAATCTCCAATAATTCATGTTATTAGATTGTTTATTTATTTTATTAAATTGGAGGAAAGAATTAATACTAAGAACGATGACAGTATTTATGCTACTTTAAGAAAAAAGGAAACAATAAAGTGTTCATTAAAGAGCATATATTTATGTGCATATTCGAAAGATTGGCATGTACAGAATGAAAATTAAAATAATTTGTAAGCATAGCACACACGATAATTTTCAAAGTTCACGTTTATCGCGGTTTTTTTAAAAGTAACAATAGTAAAAAAAAATAGGACTTAAGTTTAAATTAAGGTTTCATACTCATTTTTAAACATAAATTCGGGCGTTTAAAAAAAAAAATTATGATAGGATAACACTAAAATTCACATTAAAGACTTGAACCACGTTTTGAGTTTCAATTTTTTCGCAGCTTTGAAATAATGATGAAAATATTGTTTCAATTTAAATTTGGTTTTTTTTGTGCCTAAATTTAAATTTAAATTTTTGTAAAATTTTAGAAAATTAAAATAAAATAATACAATGGTACTGAATTTAAAATTTAAGTTTTGCGTAAGCTCTTGAATTCGAAATTTCGCGCTGGTTTTAAAATAACAAGGAAAATACATACAAAATGAATTGTTGTAAAGGTTTGTGTACATTCAACTTTTGTGAAAATTTATTTTGTCCATATATATCATTTTGTTCATATTTTCCTTAATATTAATAACGACAATACTAAAATTGTTATCAAATCTTGTAAGCAAATTTTCAAATTTCAATTTTCGTACGATTTTCGAAAGACATAATTATAACGACAACATTGAAGTTCAAATTTAGTTTTGTACTTATTATAAAATATAAATTTTCGCACGTATTATATTAGTAATAAATACATTATTAAAATTTAAATTAAAGATTTGTACCAAGTTCTGAGTTCGAATTTTTGCGTGATTTTCAAATAATAATAATAATAATTACAAAATTATTATTCAAACTTTTATAAAAATTTACAAGCTTAAACTTAACGCGATTTTTTAAAAGAATAATATTTTAAATTGAAATATTTGAATTCAAATAATAATTTGAAAAAATAATACTACAAATTTGATTAAAATTTCTCTACCAATATTTAAATGAAAATTTTTACACGTCCTTCAAAATTGTAATTTTGTAAGTACAAGAATTGATGTTGAAGGTCTGAACCAATTTTTCAGTGTAAATTTTTATGGGATATGAATATAATCTGGGACGCCATAGCTTGTGCTAATCGAATCAATTAATTTTCAACAGATTTATTATTATTGATCAACATCAGCAATGTAAGATACACACGTTTATTTTATTACACTTTTTGAGGACATTAATTCCTGGCGATAAAAAATATCCCTGATAAAAAAAAATATTGAGACAAAGAAGAAAGTATTGAAAAGTATTGGTTTTCTAGTCGATCCAATACTTTTTTCTTTGTCTCAATACTTTTTTTTATTCAGGGATTTTACTGCTTACAAATAATTAAACAAGTCCAGCTACCAGATTTTACCTAATCTATGGATAAGCAATTAATCATATGTATTCATAGTCTACATTACGAGTAAATAAAAATTTATTTGTTTTTTTCTAAATTTTATGAAGATTTTTTTTGACATATTTGGTGGATTTCAGGACTATGACTAATGTCCCTCAAGTTACAAAATTTTGACCAATTTCTAAAAAAAAATTTATTAAAAATGAATATAATTAAGTGATACTGAACAATTCACGTTAGTATTACGTGTAAACTTCAAAGGCAGCTTCTATAGATCTTATGAAACATAAAATTCTCAGAAATGTAATAACCAAATCACTGTCAGGATGTGTGAAAAAATTTATATTTAAATTATGATGAACTCAATTGAACTAAAACTCTTATATGCATATGATTTTTAAAAAAATAAAATACATTTCAGCACTATTATTTATCATTAATTTTCAAATGATAATATTGTTGAAAATTTTATTGTTATGAATACTTTTAACCCAAAAATATTATAGTGCCACGAGTAAATGAAATTATTGAATTTGAAAAGTAATCACTATGATAAATAGATAACAGAATATTTAGAATCATAGATACATTACTAAATCATCCTTAATTTATTAAATATTGGATAACATATGCATTATTGATAAAATAGTTTCTATAAATGAAGCTCTAAATTTTACGCGGTAGATTTCAGGACTCAAATATATTTTTGTTCTTGTCTTTTAAATATTAATGTCTCTCGAACTTACAAATAAATCTAAATATAGAACACTGGGAGTAAGATAAATGTCTCAGAACATGAACAAAATTATATTTTTGTACAAGCATCAAGTTTGTTTATTATTTCATGGATCGTGAGGTTCTATAAAACGATAGTTATCAGGACATAAATATTTTTTTTTAACCTATAATGTTAATCAGAATTTTTTTCAGGATTATTAAATTGTCTGACATTGAGCTTCACATATGGTAGATTACAAAACTATATCTAAAGGAAAATTATTATTATTTATAATTTTGATCTGAATTGGCAATGCAATCTTGCACAGTAAAAAAAATGTACATAATAACATCACAATAATATTCTTAAAAATACTCTTTTATCACATAATAAATTGTTTACACAATGAAAAATGGTTATTATACTGAAATTGCTGATAAAAATTCATTCTAAAGTAATATCAATAATTTATTTAATGTTGCATGAAAATCTGTTACAAATTTTTTGTGAAATTAGCATGAACTCAATCAAACAACTTTAGTTTTTTTTGTACAGAAATGATAAATTAATTAACCAAGTACATTGATAAGTGACGTTAATAAACATTATCCAAACTAACCTAAGAATTGGAATTTAATTATTATTATTATTTTATTTTAACATTTTTTCATTAGAAAAAATTTAACTTATCGACCATCAGTTAAAAATCAGTTACAGCGCTAGTGAGAGTCATTCGAATTGACATTAAGACTGTTTACATCTATAATCGCGTATGTTACTCACATTGGCTCACATTCTCATTAAAATTGATAGACTACGGTCATTTACTAAATAAAATACACGAACTGCATGATTTGGCAAGTATAAGCGTCCATTCGGCCATTTTTTCATTCAATAAAGAACATCAATGTCATACTGTTGATAATCGTTGCAAAATTGGAGTCAAAGAATTATTATATCTACGATGACGGTATTTATGTTGTTGAGAGATAAAAAAAAGCGATTTTGCGTTCATAAAAGACGTCATGTTTCTGTGGAAAATCGGCGAGACACTGTTTGTCATAAAAAAATAAAAATAATTTGCAAACACGGTATGTATTTTGGTTATTTATATTTACAAGAAAAAAAAAACTAAACAATTCCAAAATTAGCAGTATACATCATTTTTGAGTTCATTAAGTTATTAAATAATAATTAATAGAAAATTTTATGGAGAATGAAATACATATATGTATAAATACATGTATACATGTATTTATAAATTCAAAAAGTTTTAGAATTGGATTGCTTAAATTTTTTAAGTATTTTTTTATTTGGTTATAATTCGTTAGTAGTTAAAGTAATGTCATATTATTGCTATTAAGCACAATAATTGTGCTTATATCTAAATTTATAGGTTAAGACTATAACTTTTCGCTATTCGTGATTATTATTATACTTGTAAAAAATTTTTACAGCTGATCGTTCTATTTTAAATGACGTATGCAATAAATTGAATTCCAATACTCCTCAAATCATGATACCCAGAATTATCCTTGATCAAACTCCAAAATCCGTTCCTCATGTCTTACTTAAGAATCATAAGGGTAAGTATGTTTCTTTTGACATGCTTGATTCATACAAAAAATAATATGATGATACGAGTTCAGAAAAGCGTGTTCTTTTTTACTGTCATTGTTAACAAATCGTTTCAGTAAAACTATTGTTAAAATCTCTTCAATTACATGTTAGATGGAGCATTTTTTCGTACCATTGAGATTGTTCGTTTTATTAATGTATTTTATTTTTCTAATCAAAGTCAACAACTGATGTATTTAAAAGATATTTTTTATTCTCTAGTACTCTAATTTAATAAAATATAACTTAGAAGCACGAGCTGTAAAAATATATTGATAATTGATAATATTTGAGTACAAAATCGCGATTTACAATATTCCATACTTTTTTTGAGAAAAATAATTTGTTAGTTTTTTTTATGACTCGTTAATTACACAAATATAGTTAATTAAGGCTTTTAACTTAACCTTGAAGTTCAAATGGTTATTGAAAATTAAAGATTAATGAAATCTTAATTTTTTTTTTTTGGTAATACCATAGATAATCGAACAATTCATTCGATTGAGTGGACCCTGACACGCAAAAACAAACCCGTTTTAAATTATACGGTAGAAAATTGTTTCATCGATTTGAAAAAAGTGGGAAATATCTGGCTGTCAGATGCTAACCGTGGTAAGTCATGTGTCGAAAGAGAACAATTATTGATTCATACCGTCATGTCTATTATTTATGGGAAATAATTTTTCAGTTAGACTACTAAACTATAAATTTAATTGTAAAAAAACAATTTACTTTTAAGTGTTGATTCACTTTATTTAGGATTAATATTTAAATTAACTCAGACAAATCATGTACTATATTATAGAAAAATTTTTTTGATATTTGTCAACAATATAAATAATAAGATTATATCACATTAATTATTATTTAGCAATTTTATCAGGCAGTTGATTAGTAAATATGACTCATACAGTATCTGTACTTTGTTTCTATCAATTATTTTCAATATTATAATTTTTTTCTTAATAAATTATTAAAAAAAATATAATTACTATCAGCAATTTATTTTAAGCTAGAAATCAAGTTAAGTTTTATTCATTTGTACCTGAATTAATTGATTTTAGACGTGAGACATTCCTACTCTGAGGAAGTTTTTAAAAGTTTAGATGTTGATTCGAACGAGTTCGAAATATCTCCAAACTCATATGATATTACTGAACCTACGTGCCAATCACATCAAGAAGTGAACCAGTTTGATGAATTTTCATGTTTTAACGCAATCGATGTCAGCCAAGAGATCATTGTTGATACTGGAAATTTACAGGAACCTTTTGACAATAATACAGTATCTAATGAGCAAGAAAATATTGATAATGAACATGAATTTGAGCAAAACAGTGTTATTGACACAGTTGCAGTTCAATCGGAGCGTGTTGATGGTCAAAGTACGATAAATTTTTGTGAAATTGATCAAAAAAGAAATACTGTTAGACGAGCTGTTAGAAATGTACAATTTAAAGATGGTAAGTTTTAAGAATTTGAATAAGTTATTTGAAGATCAATGAAACTAAATAATCAAAAATTTTTTTTCATTAAAATTGATTATAAAATTTAAACAAAGTATTATGTCATACGAATAGATTGTAAAACACACGAACTGATTGAATTATTTTATTTCTCTAGATTCTGAGAGTGAAAGCAAAGATTCTGGTTCATCGTATCAACCAACAGATTCAGAGGAGTCTATCGACGAGGAAGATCGCTTAGTCGAAGAGATAACTGATGACGAAAATTCTGACAGTAGGATCAGTGGAACAGGCATTGCTAATGAAAGTAATATTTCACAAAATACGTCTACATCGACTTTGAATTGTTCACTTAATGTCTCCGGACATGCCGGTTGGGATGATGACGACGTAAAAGCTGAATTAAGTACTAAAAAAGAAACTTGAAGAAAGATAGTTGTTGTTTTTGTGAAAAAGAATATTTCAAGATTGCTCGGCACTTAGAGATGGTTCATAAAAATGAATCTGAGGTACAAAGTTTTATAAAATTAAAAAAAGGCAGTTGTGAAAGAAAAGATAAAATAGCTATTTTGAGAAAGAGAGGAAATCACATGTTCAACATGAAACAGCAGAGAAAAGAAGATGGTACACCTGGTTTACTGAAAGTAGTACGTTGTCCAAATAATACTTCAAAGCAAGGAGGTGGTAATTTTGCTGTTTGTATTAAGTGTAAGGGTTGGTACAAGATAAACAATTTACGCCATCATTATCGTGATTGTCAAGATGGTGCGACGAGTAGTAAGGGTATACTTGCAAAAGCTCGACGAATACAAGGACAAATTCATCAACGGGCGTCCAAAGCAATGCGTCATAAAATTTTACCGTACATGAAGTTAACAGAACACGTGAAATTGATCAGATACGACCTTTTAATAATATTATTCGGAAACGAGGAATGTACAAAATACAGAAAGCGTAATTTAGCACAGATGATTCGTGCAAAATTGAGCTTATTAGCTCGTTTTCTTCTTTTTATCAAAAAAATAGAAGTTTCTATCACTGATTTTGCTTCAATTTATGACCCCAAGTATTATTATAAGGTAATCGAGGCCATTAATCAGTTTGCAGAGCTTGATGAAGAAACGGGTTATTATAAAATTCCTTACAGAGCATCGGAAATAACCACAAATATTAATAAAATGGGACTTATTTTAATAAATGAGTGCATTATTAATAATGATCTTGACAAAAAAGCAAAAGTTGAAAATTTCTTATCTTTGTGCAAACAAGGATTTGCTAATGTTGTTAACCGAATGGTCGAAGAAACTCGAATTATGCAACAGCGTAAAAAAGTAAGAGCTCCCTTCAACTGCTGATATTAATCGTTTTTCTAAATTTTTAGACAACAGGATCGATCAAAATATTGAACTTTTATCGGAAAAATTTTTAAGCAGGGCGTGGCGTGACCTCGCTGAAGCATGCCTTATTCAATTACAGTTATTTAATCGGAAACGAGCAGGGGAAATGGAGAGATTTGAGTTAGACGATTTTAACAAAATGAAATTTATTACAGAAAAAGATGAAGGGTACAGATCATTATCAAAAGAAGAAAAACAAAGAGCAAAAGAGTATGGACATACGGTTATTCAAGGAAAGCTTTACAAAAGCGTACCTCTACTATTGAGTGCAAGGGTTCGTGATGGAATCAATGTTGTCATTAAATATCGGAAAGAAGCTCGTATTTCATCTAAGAATCCTTTTGTCTTTGGTATTTCTGGATACTATAAAGATGCACATTTATGTGCCAGTAGCGTTATGAGGAAGTTATCCGAGTTGTGTGGTGCAAATAAGCCTGAGTTGCTTCGAGGGACACCGCTTCGAAAGCAAATAGCCACAAAATGCACTGAAATGCAACTAGATTCGACACAAACGTCGAAAGTAGCCGACTATCTTGGACATGATATACTTATCCACAAGAAAGTATACCAGCAACGTGCTAAAACTGATATTTTAAATATGTCAACGATATTACTGAAAGCTCAGAATCCAAATGATTCGCGCAATGATTCAAAAGGCTCAATAGATATGAATTCTACGAATAACGAAACAGATATCTCTGTTAACGCAGGTAATTCATATTATTTTTTCATCCAAATAGCTAAATATATTACGAAAAATGTATGAAATTTTCAAAATAGATAATTTAAATTGATTTAAATGTTTTTTTTAGTGTTTCACAAACAAAAATTTATTAGTTTCTATAAATACTTATACAAATTCGGAATTATTATGGGATTTCTTTTTTTTAAATAATTAATTGAACTTAAAATTTGTAAAAACAATTTTTCTGGTTTTATCGCTGACACTTTCACAATATTTATTTTTTGAAATATTCCACTTAGACAGAACGCAATACGTATTGAGATGAGCTTATGCTCGATTTAAATAAGTTGTAATTTTATTTTGAATCTGTAATTATACATAACTTATCACTATTGTATCTTATTTCTAATTTCTAACTCTAATTTCTAATAATAAATGTTTGAATTACGATTGGTAGCTTACAATCGATGCACTAGATTCATTAACTTATTCTTAATTAATTTCAGGTACAGCTAGCTTCAATGATTCCTCGGAAATGAATGAAATACATGATGAAAACAATGTGTCTTTAGAAACCTCGGGTGATACTACGTTAGTCAAACCATCACAATCTCACACAAATCAGAAAAAAAAAATTGGTCATAATTTAGCTGATTCTAAGAAAATAAGTCGCAAGCGATGGAGTGAAGAAGAACACAATTCACTTCGTAAATATTTTGGTGAATATTTAAGAACCCAAACATATCCACCTTTGCCCGTTATTAGGGAGCTTAAAGAAAAGTATAATATCTTACCTAATCGAAACGAAGATGTCATTAAAACTAAATTAAGTAATTTCTTTAAGCAACCAACTGTAAACATGAAAAAAAACGATTCTAAATTGACACATAAGGTTAAAAAACTGAAAAACTCAGATAGTGATCTAGTTAAGGAGCACATAATGTATATATTTGATCCACACATCAAGAAGGGACTTTTACCTACAAAAAAAGAGTGTGTAGAAGTTAAAAAAGCTGACAAAGTACTGAAAAATGTTGAAATTGATTTAATTCTTCGTACAATTCGCAGAAAAATAAATAAAACGCGATAAAATCGTTCAAGTACTGAAAGTGGCGGTATAAGTAACATGTTATTTGAATTTTATTTGTTTATTATTATTAATACTATGAAATTTACTTTATTACGTTGATTAATATTATAATTTTATCAATCCCTTGAAAATCAATAAAAAATCATTATCATACGTTATTTATTCAATGATAACACAATTCTAAGTTATTTTTGTTTTAAGTTGAAAATATTTGCTTAAATTACCTCATTTCAATAATTATTAAATATTTAATTTTACGAAATTAATTTCTGTTACATCATATTTATTCGTTAGAAATTTTTAAACAATTCAAAATAAAATTTTCTATTTTATATACGTTAAAATATATGTTTATATGTTATATGCTAATCAGAAAGTTAAATCCGAACGTAAATAGCTTCGCTGTAAAAAATCGCGCCAAGTCCAAATTCGTAAAATAATAAATAAGAATATTAAAAATATTGTACTTCACGAAAAGATTTAAAACAACAAAAATTCCAATTTCCACTGTGATTTTTTCAACAATCGAAACAAATCTTGTTAAAAATTTAACAGTTAAGCAAAAATTTTTCTTTGTCGTGGTGTGCGTCATTGAAAACTGCGAACTTTTTCTTCTACTTGTAGTCCTTTTTGTATAATTACATCTAAATAAATACATGGAAATAGCCATCAAGTATGAGAAAAATTGGGGTACTTAATGACGTACGCCAAGTACGTTCAAAAATTTTTTCATCTACTGTTAAATTTTGAACGAAACTTCTTTCGATTATCGAAACAAATCACAACGGTATGTGAAAATTTAGTTATTTTATATTTTTTGTACAGTATAAAATTTTGAATTTTCTATTTTATTATCATATGAACGTGAACTTGACGCGATTTTTTAGAGCAAAGATGTTTTTGTTCGGATTTTACGTCATTTTATAAAGTACGAATCTCTTTGAAGAATACAAATTATAGTTTTTATTTTCAATTATCATATTAACATGGATTTGTCACAATTTTTTGCAGGAAAATTGTCTTTGTTGAAGTCATTTGTACCTTACTACCTACTTTGACATGATTTTTAAAATAATAACTTTTATAATTATGATAGGCTACGCAAGGGTCAAAAACATCTCTATATTTTTCTGTAGATAATTTTTTTTTTCGAAAACGATACATAGCAGAACACAAACTGGTCAGAGAAGAAAGTTAATAAGTTGACCTCAACTTTTTTTTAACGATAAAAAAGAAACTGAGGTCCATTTATAAAGTTGCTTCTCCGACAAGCTTGTACTCCACCATGAATCTTTTTTAATTGAGAAAAAAATTCTCAACAAAAAAGAATGAAGATGTTTTTTACCCTTGTCGAGCCTAAAAAAAGTTACGAGCGAATTGCTTGGTGAAATGAACATTTTATAGGAAAATAAAATCAGAGATCTATCTATGAAAATTCTTCTACGATCAGCTAGTGCTGCGCTGTATATAGTTTTTTATTGAAAATAAAATTCTCGACAAAAAGACAAGAGGTATTTTTCACCCTACTCTATCGTAGAAAAAGTTACAAGCGATCAAAATTCTATTAAAAGAAAAAATTTTTTATTTTTGAAAGAAATTCGCTCGTTACGTTATCTACGCTAGACAAGGGTCACAAATATCTCTATACTTTTTGGTAGAGGATTTTTTTTCAATAGAAAACAAGATATAGCGGAGTACGAGCTGTTTAGAGGAGAAACTTCATATTTTGACCTCTGATTTTTTGATGAAATTTTTATTTCCAAAAGAAATTCGCTTGTAACTTTTTGTAGTCAAGAATAGGGTCTAAAACATTTGTATTCTTTTTTGTAACAAATTTTTACTTCTATAAAAAACGATACATGGCGTAGCACAAGGTGGTCGGAGAAGAAAGTTAATAAATGGGCCTCAACCTTTTTTTAACAATTATAAAAAAATCTAAGGTCCATCTATAAAATTTCTCCTCCGATCGACTAGGGCTCAACTGTGTATCGTCTTTTATTAAAAAATAAAATTTCTACAAATAAGAATAGAGATGTTGTCGACCCTTGTCTAGCCTAGAAAATGTTACGAGCGAATATCTTTGTGAAATAAAAATTTTATTTTAAGAAATTAGAGGTCGATCTATGAAGT
Organism: Cotesia chilonis; assembly: GCA_018835575.1. Taxonomy (NCBI): domain Eukaryota; kingdom Metazoa; phylum Arthropoda; class Insecta; order Hymenoptera; family Braconidae; genus Cotesia; species Cotesia chilonis. The sequence goes on from RJVT01000054.1 coordinate 623,106, forward strand.
TTCGCCTTCGACCAGCTTGTGCTCCAATGAGTAAAGTTTTTTATTAAGAAAAAAAAATATCTACGAAAAAGAATAAAGACGTTTTTACCCCACGTCTAGCCTAGAATAAGTTATGTGCGAATCTCTTTGCGAAATAATAATTTTATTAAAAAAAAATCAGAGGTTCATCTATGAAGATTCTTGTTCGACAAGCTTGTGCTCCGCTGTGTATAGTTTTTGATTGAGAGAAAAATTCTCTACGAAAAAGAATAGAAATGTTTTCTATCCTAGTCTAGCGTCGAATAAGTTATAAGCGAATTTCTTCTTGAAATAAGAATTTTCTTGAAAAATAAATCAGAGGCCCATCTATGAAATTTCTTCTCCGATCAGCTGGTGTTCCGATGTGTATAGTCTATTGTTAAAAATAAAATTCTTTACAAACAAGAGTAGAAGTGTTTTTATCCTACTCTAGTCTAAGAAAGGTCACAGCGAATTTCTTTTTGAAATGAAAATTTTATTGAAAAAAAATCAGAGGTCCGTCTATGAAGTTTTGTCTCCACCCAGCTTGTGCTCTGCTATGTATCAGTTTATATTGTCAAAAAAAATTCTCTACAAAAATGAACACGGGTATTTTTGACCGTAGTCTATCCTAAAGAAAGTTACGAGCGAATTTCTGTTGAGGATGAAAATTTTATTAAAAATAATCTGAGGTCCGTTTAAAAAGTTTTTTTTCCGACCAGCTTGTGCGCCGTTACTCATTGTTTTTTATTCAGAAAAAAATTTTTTTCAAAAAAGTATAAAGAAATTTCGACCCTAGTCTAGCCTAGATAAAATTTCGAGCAAATTTCTTTTAAAAATGAATTTTTTTATTTTAATAAAATTCTTATTCGCTCGTAACTTTTTCTCGGCTAGACTACGGTAAAGATTATCTCCATGATTTTTTATAGACAATCTTTTTTTAAACAAAAAAATATACACAGTGAAGCACAAGCTGTTCGGAGGATAAACTTGATAGATGGGCCTTAGATTTTCTTTATAACTTGAAAAAAAAATAAGAGGTTTCAATTTAGATTGTAGACGACTAAATTATACTTATATGTTGAACATATTTAATAGCGCAGAATACTGTTGTGCCTTCGAATATTTTCAATATATTTTAAATGCAGTCTGAGAATCAGAATCTGATTAACTAATGCCAAAAAACTTATCGGGACCAAAAATGTCCTGAAACATACCATTTGCAATTTGTATATACAATTGATGTACGTACATTCAGATGTATATACAAATTGAGATGATTTCATTGGAGTACCGAAATATGTCAAACGGCAGCTATCAGGACGTCCTGAAATATGCCGATGTACATAAATTGATTTCAGGACAGTCCTCATAAGCAACAAATGTCCTGAAACCTGCCATCATTGGTAAAAAATGTCCCGAAAACCAACCCGGTTCATATATATATATATATATATATATATATATATATATATATATATATATATATATATATATATATATATATATATATATATATATATATATATATGTCTAATACGGTGAACGGGGACCATTTCACATCTATATATCCGGATATAAAGACATTTCTTGGCTTCGGAGACGGTCCCCGAAAATAAACTGAATTATCACGGGCTTCGAGGACCGTCCCCGAAATCAATTTAATGATATATGTTTAATCTCGTCTTTGAGGACCGATATAATCATCTTTTTATACGTGGTCGTCAAAGCCAGATATATATATATATGATCACAGGTCTTCGTTCCCAGATATATATATCGGTACAGGTCCCTGAAGTCACATATATGTAGCTTAATGACTTATTACTGACCGAGACTAAGTACGAAAAATGCAAAATTCAAAATATTATAGGATTTCATGAAAAAATTTGATCCCATAATACCAAAATCTTTCTTATACCTATTTTAAGTATGTAGTTGTCTGCATACCTCAAAATTGATTGATAATCTCTATTTTCAATTGCATTCAAGGCCATTGCAGTAGATATATGTACTCAACAATTTTTATTAGGAAGAAATATCATATTTTTCTAAATAACTTGATCAAAACGCCTTAAGATTTCATAAAATTATACGGAAATTATCGTATGAGCTTATATGGATTCTAATAAATTTTATGAACTCTTACGGAATTTCATAGAATTTTATACATGACAATGAAACCTACTGAAATATTATGACTTTTGACCAAATTCTATCTAATTTTTTAATAATTCACGAAACTATATTTAATTGTAGGAAAGTTTTTTAAATTTCTAAAGTTTGGATGGTAAAATTTCATGAATTATTTCTATTTTTTCTTTCAATTTTACAGAATTACACGAAACTTTATGAAGTTGCATAAAAGCATAAAAAAATTTTTGGAATTTCACAAGAAAAATTTCGTATAAAACTTTTATCCCCGGTAACTCAAAGTCGGTCCTCGTTTGCGGATATATGTCGATTTGTACGTTGTTCTCAAAGCCAGATATATCTATGATCACAGGTCTTCGTTCCCAGATATATTTCGGTGCAGGTCCCAGAAGTCACATATATATAGCTTAATAATTTATTACCGACCGAGACTAAGTACGAAAAATGCAAAATTTAAAATATTATAGGATTTCATAAAAAAATTTGATCCCGTAATACCAAAATCTTTCTTATACCTATTTTAAGTATGTAGTTGTCTGCATACCTCAAAATTGATTGATAATCTCTATTTTCAATTGCATCCGAGGCCATTGAAGTAGATATACGTACTCAACAATTTTTATTGGGAAGAAATATCGTATTTTTCTAAATAACTCGATCAAAACGTCTTAACATTTTATAAAATTATACGGAAATTATCGTATGAGCTTATATTGATTCTAATAAATTTTATGAACTCTTACGTAATTTCATAGAATTTTATACATGACAATGAATCCTACTGAAATATTATGACTTTTGACCAAATTCTATCTAATTTTTTAATAATTCACGAAACCGTATTTAATTGTAGGAAAGTTTTTTAAATTTTTAAAGTTTGGATGGTAAAATTTGTGACCTACGGTCTGATGGGAGCGAGTGAGACGTTGAGGGTGAGCGCATAGACGGCGAATACGAAGGTGCAAGTAAGTCAGCGAAGCGGCAGTTGGAATACCTACTCTTCACTCGTCATGTTCGCCTGATACTAAGCCGGCCGGAACCTTCGAAAAGATATTATTTTCATTAATCATTTTTAGCTGTATTATTTGTTAACAAAGTATTATTATTATTAAGACCGGTTATTTAGCTAATTATCGTTTTATTCATGTATAACATTCATTTTGTTTATCCACGGACTTATTATTATTTTGTTTATTTAGTGTGTCGGGACACCGATTTGTCTACCGCAATTAATGGTTACTTATTCTTGTTTATATTTCTTGACAATTATTCTTGTTTTTTTATTATTTAATAAAATTAGGTTTACTAGTTCCAAAATTTGTTAGTGCGTAATTTATGAAAAAAATTGCCTAATTATTTGTGAAATAATTATTTTGGACGAAAATATTAAATCGCCAAAATAATTATTAGAATGAAATTTTTTTTAAGTTTTGTGATAATTTCAGTATGAAAAATAATTTTGCGGAAATTATTTTTATTTAAGCGCAAAGAAATTTTATAAGTCCCGAGCCAGATTTAGTATGGGAACTCGACGAATGGATAGAGAATGAACGAAATGCCGATTAAAATGTAAAATAATTTGGAATCGAAAATAAAACTTAGAATTTAGCGAACCGAATGGATAGAGAATGAAGGGAAAGTTAATTAAAATTGATAGTTTGTAAATACCGTATAGATGGCAAAAACGATCATTCCGGTTCGTTGTAAGTGAGTTTTTGGGAAAATAATAAAGCCGGAAAATTAATGGCAATTAAAACCAGTCTCCTTCTGAAGTTCTCCAGTAGAAGACCATTCTTTGGACAACAGAAAAGGAAACACTCTACCTAGAGTCTGACCAGGACCAAGGTAAGTGATTCAAATTCACGGGAGATTGGTGGGCGTCCCCGTACCGAGGCCTTCAGCGGAGGTACGGCAGGTAATCGTAGTCGAGTAGGTGGGGGCGAGACGGAGACCACCCGCTTACCCTCTGGGGGGAAAAGGGACCGAGTAGGGCGGTGGGGTTTGTCGGCCAGACACCCCCATTAGCAACCGGGGTAATCAGAGCCGCGAAAGTTAGTCCGCGAATTTTTGGAGTGTGTGTGGGGGAATGGTACCGACCGGATGGTCACCCTGAATCCGCGAAACCGCGAAATTTTGTTTTTGTAAAGGTAGTAGTAGAGGACTATTGTTTTTTTTTTCTTATAAAATTGTTAAATAAAGTTTCGTTTATTTGCTGGTTACTATAATTTTGGTTTACATTCTGTTTACCTTTTTTATGTTCTCCTGGACTCCGGCGAGAAATAAATCTGAGCAAAAGGGGACAGTCAATTGGCAGAGGCCAAATTCTTTACCCAAAGGACAATTTTTTTGTTTTACCTCGTTACAAATTTCATAAATTGTTGCTATTTTTTTTTTTCAATTTTACAGAATTACGCGAAACTTTATGAAGTTGCATAAAAGCATACAAAAATTTTTGGAATTTAACAAGAAAAATTTCGTATAAAACTTTTATCCCCGGTAACTCAAAGTCGGTCCTCGTTTGCGGATATATGTCGATTTGTATGTTGTCTTCCAAGTCAGATATATATATGATCACGGGTCTTCGTTCCCAGATATATTTCGGTGTAGGTCCCCGAAGTCACATATATATAGCTTAATGACTCATTACCAACCGAGACTAAATTCGTGACAAAATTTATTCTCTCGATATCAAAATTATTATTACTTTTATTTTTAATAGGTGGTACTAGTTTATAAAAAAGTACAGTGCAATGTTAATAATCTACACTTAATCAGTAATATCACTACAAATGACAACACATAATTGAGGGCATTGACAAGATCGTTAAAAAATAAGCTATGGTGAATATACGTTGAATGAGATACAGTTCCAAAAGCCGATTATATATGACTGCATCCGAGTTTTCAGTCTTTTCTTGAATTAATGTTATTTATCTATCTAAAATTCTCAAACCATTCAACTACAATAATAGATCAATATATTTGGATAAATATATACTAAAAGGTAATTATATGCTTAAAAAAAGCTCTAATCATCAACATTTGTGATATCAACACATTTTATGGAATTATTTTCAGAATATAAGCATTTTGAGAGAAACATGGCTCCTTGATTTTAAAATTTTATCTTGTGATGACAAAATAATATGAACCGTACGAATAAATCTACTTGAAAAAGAAATTCAATGCTTTACAGAAGAATTTTATAAACAATTTCGTTATGTTTAATGTTTCAAGACCTGTTAAAATTTTTGGTTCTATTTTAATGAAAGTGAAAATTAAAATTGATTTCCCTTGGAAAAGTTATATTCATTTTGCAATAATTATTCAGTTGTTAAATACAAAATTATGAAATTAGAAATTGACCTTATTGATGACAGATTAATTTTAAAGTTTTATAACTTCGAAAAATTACGAAAATTTTAACAAAAAATTACAGTTTTACTTTTTTCATAATATACTTTTTTCACGAAAATTTTACCTCAATCAGTTTTTTTATGACTTAAAAGTTTTGAGTCAAAAATGCAATTATGTTCCAAGAATTGAAAGTCCTGTTGACAGACTTCTTTAATGTTTATTTTATAATTGAGTTTGGTTGCTGATCATTAAAGGAAAAAATTTGAAATTTTTCAAGTGCAAATATTTATTAAGAATACAACAGAACTTTACAGAGATATATCTTTATAGAAAAACAATTATAATTATATTCTTTAACATTTGTAATAATACTTTTCATTGCACGACGAATTGATATTATAATTGTTATAATTATTTAAATTATACTTTTGATAATAAAAAAATTAAAACAGGATTAAAAGATATGTTAATTGTAACATATATACCAGTAACATAAAAGTTTTCATAAATCAGTTAATTTTAATTGAGCATTGGTTTATTTTATTGCATTTAAGAATTTAGATAATACTTAAAAATAGCGAAAAAATAAAACATACTTTGACTTGTAGTTTTCAAATATTAACAAACTAAAAATAAAGTTTAAATAAAAATTAAGTTTATTGCAACATAAAAGTTCAAAATAAAAGTGCTTGTACATCACTTAATGTTGGTCAAATACTATTTGTCCATTTTAAATACAAGTGAACTTTCAAGAATCCTTGAATAAAAAAAAAAAAAAAAAAAAAAAAACAAACTAATCAATCATCACATTGTTCTATCGACAGATATCTTTTGACTCTATTTGACTCCATTTTTATGGCTAGAATAATTATGGGCCTTACATATATGCCAATAAAATTCAAGTGTGAATACATCACTTTTTTGTGATGGAACACAATTTCATTTCGATGAATTTCACGATATTTAAAATCGTTAAAAATCATGAAAAAATAAAACTCATACGTCTAAAGTTAAGGTGATAACTTATCACTTTATATTAATTAAACATTACTTAGTTCAAATTTATGTCTAAAAATTTGACTACATGGCAACATATCAGTATATATGTTGATTAAATATAATTTTTTGATTCGAATGCCGATCAAAATTTTAAAAATCTTAAAACAATCAGTACATGAAATCGGTATAACTAAATTTCAAATGATGGTAAAATATCACTTCATATTGATTAAATATAGTTTTTTATAAATGCACTTGAAAATATTTAGAACTGTGGAAGAAAAATGAGAAAATAAAACGCACATAACCAAAATCTAAGTATTAGCTAACTAAATAATATTAGTTAAAAATTGGTAGATTAAGTACCACCAGATATTATTTGTTTTTACTTAGTTATCGTTTCGTTTTTCACTTTTTTTATTGTACTGGTTGCTAAACCATGTTCTGATTACTGCTGTATCACGACTGGCCAGTCTTTTATCTCTTAATTTCGCAGCATTCATCTCCTTTGCACTTGGGTATTTCCGCTGAACCAATTTTTCACCAAAATGTTCTTTCAGTGCATCGATCTCTAACGACGACCAAACTCTCCTTTAACATGGATTAGTTACACTCACATCGATATCTAGAATTCAAAAAGTATTAATAATCAAGGTTTTTTGTGACAAAGAAGAAAAATTAGAAACAAAAAATTATTTCTATTGATTACATAAGTAAAAAATGTCATTGTTACTTTCATCACTAGATTTTTTTGATTGCTCAGCATTATTTGACTCCAGGTCAGAATCACTAGAATCATTTCCTGAAGATTTATTATCTGTAGCGTCACTTTCACATGAACTTAGATTTTCAGATGCATCATTATTAGTCATACCACACGCACGACTGAGAACTAGTGGCAACTCACAAATTTCTTCCGCTATATTTGCTAAATGATAGAAATTTTCATGCACCCTCATTGTGTGCCCCAAGTGCTTGGCTATTTTTGCTCTTTCAATGTTATTGATATTATGATTGATGAAATAGGTAGCAATGTGTTTTCTCAAATCAGTAGCACGTAAACTTTTTGGAATTTTCGCACCACACTCTTCTGATAATTTCCGCATTAATCCACAAGATCTCAAGTACTTATAATCTGAGGAGCATCCAGGAATAGCAAAAATAAATGGGTTGTTCGCGTGAATTTTAGCATTTTTGCGATTTTCTATCAATAAATTAATTGACTTCAACATCATCTCATCTAAAATCACGGTTGCATCTCTCAAGTTTTGTTTGCCTCGAATGGAAAACCTTACATACTTATTGCACAGTTCTCTTGCTTTCTCAGATAATGTCTTCATGATATCTGGATACTTTTCCTCGGTTAATCTGTCATAATCTTGGAAATCTTCGAGTAAAATTCTTTCAGTTTCGCCAGGCCTTCTTCTATTGAAAATTTTCACGCGTAAGAGTGTCGTTTTTGCCAAAAGATTGTAGCTTTCATTTGAGAAAACTACAAACAGTTCATCGTATGCTCGTTTCTGCAATGAAGATAAATATTCTGTGAGTTTATATATGTCATCAGCATGAGGTAATTTTTTTACTTTCGTCTTCTGTCGTCTTTTTTTAGCTTGTGCTTCTTTAACGTTTTTATTTACAACGTCATTCCATTTACGTGAAATGACGTGTATAAAGTCTTTTATGTTTTCATTATCTTGTTTTTTTTATCCTGTATATTTTCACTGATTAAAAAATCACCTAAATGCTTTAAAAACTGTCCGCACGAACTTGCTACTGATGGAGCTTCTGCATCATAAGTTTGATCATCGATTCCTGCCATTATGTTTACTGCTTTGATGCAAATTTTTACATTTTCTGGAAAACAGATAACATCAGTGATCGGAGTTTTTGAATAGGATTGACCATTCGATTTCTTTTTATTTATTATTTCAATTTCTACTTTTTTTGCTGTATTTGATAGTCTGGCGAGAAGACGCAGTCTATTACGGATTATTTCATCTGTTTGAGGATTTTTATACTTCTCAACCAACATATTTCCGTAACGAATAAGTAAATCATCTTGTTTCAAAGTCTTAGACGTTTCATCTACGTGCATGTTAAGTATGAGTCGACGCAGATTTTTACAAGTATCAGGGTGAAATTGAGTCTCATAAAGTGACGACATTTTTTTTATAATTCGCCGATTTTTACCTGAATGGCCGGTACAATTGGCGAAGTGAGATGACAAAAATTTTTTGGTTGATGATACTTTATAACTTGGACAAACAGCAAAGTCAGATGTATTTTTTTCAACCTTATCAGCTAGTTTTCTTGGACGCCTCAATACAATTAATTTGTGTTCATTAGCTCCGGGGTTAACATTCATATTGTGTTTAGCATCTCCAGCACATCTGATCTTCCTGATCCGTTCAAGCCTAGATAGATCTTTTGGCTTTAAAGAAATAATTTTTTTAACATCTTCTTCGTTTTTATGCACAGTTGTAATATGTCGAGCTATCTTTGAGTATAACTTTCCACAATATTGACAAGCATGCCGTTTTGGACCCGAATTAGATGCTTTAACGACCAGTTTTAGTACTTCAGACGATGCAGGTGGAATGACAGATGGTAAATCGACATCATAGCCTTGAGCAACAGCATTTTCTTCTATTATTACAGTTTCATTAGGCTCTCGATTTTTCTTAACAGTAGATGGCTTTGTCACAATCTTTGTTTGATTTTTTGTTTCAACCACTAAATCCTCTGATTCTGGAATATAATCCGGATCTGAGTCTTGAAATATCAATAATCAAATTACTCTTTCCAATTCCACTTGATTGTTTTCACATAAAGATAAAAATTGTACTGTCAATTTGTTCTTTTGCTATACGAATAAATTTATTAAATTACTTACCGTTATCATGTTTATCTTCTTTATTTGATAGATACTGTTTCTTTTGCTCCAATTCCGTTAGTAAGTTTCCTAGATCTGTCGAATGTAAATGAGATTTTGGCGTATTGTCATTATTTTCCTCCTGAACAGAAACTCCGTTTTGTGATGCCAAGAAATCATCAGAGATTGAGTCTGTTAACATTTATATTGAATTAGTTTTAATAAGTTTTGTTTAGTTTATACTTTTCCGAGTGTAAAAAAGGAAAGTAATAAATAACTAAATAACAACTAACATCAGGAAGTAATTTATTAATAACAACAAGTTGATTGAATCAAGCAACTTACCATTTTCGGCAAAAGCTATTTTCTTTAGTAGCTGTTTGCGATTATTATTAATAACCGAAAATACATTTGAAGTATCTTCCATTTCAGAATTAGATTCACATGAATTACCACAGTTTTTTTGTAATTCAACATGTAGTTTTCTCTCTGGTGTCGATTCGTCATCAGTTGAAGTGTCTATAAAAAAAAAATATAAAAAAATGATAAGCATTTTGTGGTATAGTTTATTTAAGGAAATAGTAGAACTATATTTACTTTTGTTAATTAAATAATTTGTCCCTTATGGATATACAAATTGAAAGTATAAAAAGATTTTTATATTACTAATCTTGAGAATTCAGGTATTCAAATACATGCCCGATGAAAAAAGATTTTGTCTAATCATATATAATCATGCATAATTGTCTATATATGATCAGATCCAAAAATTGGCCAGGTCTAATTATATATAAACATGTATAACTATATATAATAATATATAATTTGTGACGTGGGAAATTTCCCACCTTGAATCCGATTATAGAAGTATTTTTTTTTTGATATTATTTAGCCTTGTGTGTTGGTCAAGCTGATGAAAGGCTAAGATTCGACGCGACTGTGTCGCCCCAAGTGGTCCCGGTCAGAAAACAAAGCTCGAGGTAGAAATTTAAGCCGAACCGCGCCAATTAGTAGTAATAAGGAATGGATGCGTCCGAACTAAATTTAATGTATCGGATATAGAGTGAGTGAGATAGTATGAATGGGGAAGGCGACCGGACAAGCCCGCATTTCGGTCGATATCAGCGATCGAGGAGACATCTGGGAGGAGCAGCGAGGGACTGGCAAGGCGCGGAATCGGACTCCACGAACGACTGGAAGTTGAAACGGCGGGAGACACGTCGAGGCTCCACCTGAACGCCGAATATCGTACTAAATTGGTAAATCGACCAATCATCGATCCTAGTTATTTATCGTACGACGGCTGATTGGACGCGCAGCTGATTAGCGGTGCTGAAGGAAAGACCACGTGTTGGCAAAAGGAAAACGGAAAAGCCGGTAGAATAATTCTGACCGAACGCATGTATGCCACGTGCAAGAGAAAAATCAATCAATTGGAAAAACGCATTAATTTTTGTTGCTATCGCTGTTTTGGTAGAAAATTAAAAAGTAATTAATTAAAAATCGGCAATATTTTTTTTTTGCTATCGCTGTTTTTTTTTTGAAGAACAAGAAAGAGGAAATTGAACCGTTCTTGTCGTTTTTTTTGTTTGTGTCGAGGAAAAGTAGTGCTAATTATACGTGAAAAATCGACACGGAGAATTGCTCGTAGAGTTTCGCCGTTTTGTTATCGAAGTTAAGTTCAGTGAATACTGAAGAGATTGTTGGACCAGCATCAAGGTCATCAACTGCATTGTGACGTTCGATCTCGCCGTTCCCGGGAAAAGCCATCGCCGAGGAATCACCTCATCAGTGCCGCCGACATCGAATTTTTTTTTGTTGTAATTGATCTACATCCCGAATTGAGTCGAATGAGTGGGAATTCAACAATCGCGTTGCTAAATTCCGGCTTCGGTGACGTCAGCCAGGTACCCGGTGCCAAATTCTATGATAATACGTAGTTAATGACCTTGTGTATAATTGTTTGAGTTAGAGTGTACTTCTGAAAAATTTTGTCGCAACTCGAGCTTTGTTCCCGCGAATTACTCGACGGGTAATAGCGATCCCAGATAAACTGGTGATTAATTATTTATTTTTTTTGCTGTTGATCGGAACCGGCGAAGTAAATTAATTTTTTTTTTTTTTTATTATTCTTAAATAAACAAGTTTTTTTTAATTCGCAATTTATTGTTACTCGAAACCGGCGTAATTTTTTTGTTAATAGGCTCGCCAACTGTTGTTAATCGAACCCGGCGAACTAACTGATTTTTTTTTGTTGTTAACAAATTCGTAAATTGTTGCTCAGCGAACACGGCGAATAAATATTTGTCTTGATTAATTAATTCGAAAAATTGTTAGCCGAAACAAGCGAGATAATTATATTTATGAATTATTTTTTTTGTTGTTAATTTCGTTGTTCCCTGCGAAACTACTGTCGACTGGATTTTAGTGACTTGCGTGAACGAAATTTAGATTTTGCGTTCTTGTTGCGATTGCCTGTGGCCCAAAATCCGATTGGCTTTGTTATTTTGGCGTTTCATGAAAATTATGTAACGATATTATTTGTAACAAATTTTTTTTGTATTGATTTTTATTCGTCCTTTATTTTTTTTTGGATTGAACCTGCGAATGTTATCGATCTCGCTAGTTGTTGAATAAATAATTCACTCGTAATCGTGCCTGTACAATTAATTTATTTGACCTAATTTTAATTATTCCTCGAACCGATTCCTCGTACGCTTCGTAAATACATTTGAATCTCTTCGGCCTCGACCCGCCGCCCAACGACGATCCACGTGGACCAACGAACCGTGGAACGAAAGTTCCTGGCGCCCAACCATCAACGAACCAGGTAGGCCAAAACATTTAGGTGGACCTCTTCGGCGCTGACGACGCCAGCGCAGCGAAAAAGCCATTATAAATTTTGGCGCCCAACGTGGGGCTACACGAAGAGATTCCGACGCGTCGCGACTATTTCGAGCGAATTTACAGCAGATAGTTAGGTTAATTACTTACGATGAGTTCAAGCGACGAAAGCCCGAATGATATGACTAACCCGCGTGAACGAGAGAACATGGACGATATCGAGAACCCCATCGATCCATTACACCGGCAGAATCCGACCCCGCCTGTTCGCTCAGGCACGCCACCTCCGAGCACTTCGAGACAGGGAACCTCGAAGGCTGAAGTCGACCCTCTCGCAGCAGAGCGACGACGACTCACGGCCGAACGTATTCGAATCCAAGCCGAAGTCGCCGATTTGGAGCGTCAAACTCGGGAATTAAGTGCTCGGGAACACTCCATGCGCACACTCGATCAAACAGGATCGACAACTCGAACCACAAATGAAGCTGACGAATGGGTGTATGCGTTAAACTCACTGCAGGTTAGCGAGATGCTCGTAACTCTGAATGCTAACCCATTGGGGACGTCAGATGTGCTTCGAGACGACTTCTGCGCGCGTTGAAGCGCAATATTGACCCAGATACGATCTGGACCTGGAGGATCAACCGATCACGCGATTTTCGGACGATCTTACGACGAAAGAGACATACAGTCGCATTGACTTGCCTCCTCACTGTGTCAATGCGGTGGTGACGACGATGACGACCACCACGACAGTCACAACGACAGCTACCGGCCGATTAACGGTCGATACGACCCCTACCAATACGGAAAGGTATCTGTTGACTGAGTCGCGACCTCGTATGTCAGTGGGCGAACCAACGAGGCCCACGCGACCCATTCCGAGTCCTCGAACCATTCGAAGTCCGCCCCATGTTAGATTCCCACCCGCAGCGAATTCGACGATGAGCCAGATGAACCATCAGGCTCATAATGCCGGATGTTCACCAGTCCCAGGAGAAACTCACGACTTGGAAAGTCGCCAGGGTCTCTCGCGTACTGGTGGGGCTCATTATCAGCCTGCCATGTACGAACGAGTGTCCAAATGGAATTTAAAATTCACTGGACAAGACTCGTCTAAACTGGAGTCATTCCTACGACGTCTTGAGGAATGCCAGGTGACCTGTGGTCTTCATGACGCTGACGTGTTGGCTATTATGCCACTTGTTCTCACAGGAGCAGCCAAGACATGGTGGACCCACATGAAAGGGGCCATCGACTCGTATGAGGTCTTGTGCAACGCTCTTCGTGAACGTTTCGGCGAACCCGATATTGAGTGCCGCCTTCTCGGCGAGGTCGTGAATCGCACTCAAGGCCGTTGAGTCAGGTTTGGATACCTGGACTCGATTTTGGCTATGTGGGCACTAGTTAGTGAGCCTTTGCCGCTACGCCTACAGTTGAATTCGCTTTCAACAATCTTCGTTCGGAGTATCACGTCGTGATACACCGTGAAGACTTCGCATCGTTTGGCGAGCTGTATCGACTCGTTCGTGACTTCGATCGACCCAGACGCCGCACGCAACCGCGTACTCCGGTCACGCCAAACGAAAGCGTGATGCCGGAGCTGGCATATCAGCCCGATCGATACATGTCACGAGTACCGGGTAAGACGACCAAGTCGCAGGTGGCGGCCATTGATGACGTTTCATCAGCATCAAAACCACCAAAATCGCCAAACTCGCCTCGCAGGAAGAGGAAAACTTCCCCGACCTCAGTGGTACAACAAAAAGTCGTCGAAAACGCCGCACCACTGCCGCCAGTGGCTGCCTTGAACGTCTCGGCGTCAGCTTTTGTGCCACGTGATAAGGTAGGACAACCTCGACCATTCACGATCGATCCTGGACTACGAGGGCGCTGTTTCAATTGTGGCCAAGCAGGTCACTTGCGAACAGCATGCCCGAGTCCACCCCGAACCGGTTACTGCTGGACTTGTGGTTCAGCAGATTGTACGACAGTTGGGTGCCCTGGTTGCACCCGCTGGCAACAACGTCGGGCTGCGTCGTCGGGAAACGCTTCCCGGGGACAGCAGTAGACGATCCACCGCTGATCTCCGTCGAATTTGGGATCGAAAGTCCGGTTAAAGAGGTGGTCGCTGTGGCTACGTTACCTCTACCGGATATCTTCGACATTAATATAGAACCATTCGGCCCTGCGAACCAGAACCCCGATGCGAACAATTCCGAACCTTATGTATATCGACCCGTAATCGAGACGACCGCTCATGCCCGACCCAAACATCAATGCAATGTATGCGCATCGACCGAACAGCTATGGCGCTGTCGGCAGTGTAAGAACGCATATTATTGCTCGAAAGAACACAAGTAGAGGATTGGCCGATTCACCAGCACATCTGTGCCACCCCTGACGAACGAACACTAATTTTTCGAGAATTAGCCGCTGAAATTTGCCCCACGACGATAGAAGGAGACGATCAACGACCCTTCGTGAACGTACAAATCGGAGAACGCACTATTAAAGCCCTCTTGGATACAGGGGCCTCAGTGACATGCCTCCGAGACGTAGACGAACGCAACTGGGTCTATGGACTCGGCGTACGCGTTCGTCCGATGAGACATAAGACCGCTGCCGTGGCTGATGGATCAGTCATGTCGATACACGCACTCGTAACTTTGCCATTAGTACTCGACGACGAGATGCGACTCGTTGAAGTACGAGTCATACCATCTCTGAAGTACGAAATGATTCTCGGCATGGATGCAATCATTGCCTTCGGAATTTGCTATGATGGACACACCCGTCGCTGGTGGACAAAACGAACCACGACATATACGATTGGAACTCGAAAACGTACCTACATGAACAAGACGTCGCGGCGATTGTCGAAATTACGCCCGAACAACAAAGCGCTCTCGACGAATTGCTGGCTCGTCGACTGCCAGCCGTAAATTACACTGGTGAGACGACATTCACGAACCTTCTGACCCATGAAATCGACGTGCAGGGGCACGAACCGATCCGACAACGGAATTACCCGACATCACCGATAATCGAAGCCGAGATGCGCCGCCAGGTAGATGAGTTACTGGCTGCTGGCATCATTGAACCATCCACGAGCGCTTGGTGCAATCCTGTGATCATGGTGAAGAAAGCAACCGGGGAATATCGAATGTGTCTGGATTTCAGGCGACTGAATGCTATTTCGAAACCGTGTGCATACCCATTACCGTTGATGACGTGGATTCTCGATCAGCTAAGCGGCGCGAAGTTCATTTCGAAGATTGATCTTAAGCACGCGTATCACCAGGTCAAATTAGACCCAGCGAGCCGAGAATACACCGCATTTTGTGTCCCAGGGCGCGGAATGTTCCAATACGTCGGTATGCCGTTCGGATTAGCGGGTGCACCTCCTCATTTCCAACGACTATCGACAAGATGTTAGAACGACGACGAGCACTCAAGGTCTTCGGGTACTTGGATGATCTGATAGTGGTCACCGAAACGTTCGAGGAGCACCTCGAGGCCCTGGAGGAGATCTTCGACGCACTAGCAAGTGCGAACTTGAAGATTAATATCGACAAATGCGAGATCTGTACCGACGAAGTGCGTTATTTGGGGTATCGCGTCAACGAACAAGGATTGCTCGTTGATCCAGATCGGGTCAAACCCATGCTGGAGTTCCCGAGACCCTCAAACATGAAACAGGTACGACGATTTCTTGGGATGGCGTCTTGGTATCGGCGTTTTATCCCTGATTTTGCGACCCTGGCCGAACCATTGACGAGATTGACTAGTAAGAAAGTTCGTTGGACTTGGACCACCGAACAAGACACCGCATTCGAAGCCTTGAAAGTGGCTTTGGCTACGGCACCAGTGCTAGCGTGCCCCGATTATTCGAAGACTTTCGTATTACAAACCGATGCCAGCGCGACAGGTTTAGGTGCTGTTCTGACGCAGGAACACGAAAGTGGAGAGAAAGTCGTCGCGTACGCCAGCAGAATCATGAATAAGGCCGAGAGGAATTATTCTGCGACAGAACGTGAATGTTTAGCAGTCTTATGGGCCTGCGAGCATTTTCGACGATACCTTGAAGGTTATCGCTTTAAGGTGATTACAGATCACAGCAGTCTGCGTTGGCTGCGTGATTTGAAAAGCAAAACGCCTCGATTGAGCCGATGGGCTATGCGATTAGCCGAATATCAGTTCCCAATCGAATATCGCAAAGGATCTTTAAACGATGTACCCGATGCCTTGTCACGAATGTTTGAACGTGACGATTACGAACCTGATGATGAACTGTGCGTAGTTGACGACGCAGAACCCGAACCTGCCGATGTACCAGCAGCTGAGCTGGTCGACGACTGGTATACACGACGTAAACGGACGTAATGACGAACCCAAGCCGATGGAAAGGCTGGCGAGTCGAAGATGACCGCCTATATCGATTTCGGCCGAAGCAAATGATCACCCAGGTCGTCGAGGACCTGGATGCCTGGAAATTAGTCCCACCGAAAGCCGCTCATTGGGGAATAATCGCTGAAAACCACGATCCACCCGACGCTGGCCATTTAGGAGTCGAGAAAACGGTAAATCGAGTCGCAACCGACTATTATTGGCCTGGAATGGACGAAGACGTACGTAAATACGTTGGCGAATGTGCGACATGTCAAACTGCGAAGGTCTCTCAACAACCACCCGCTGGATTGATGTGTAGACGAACCGTACATACGCCTTGGACTGTGGTAGCCGCTGACTGTATGGAATTTCCGGCCAGTAAGAACCAGTTCAAATACATGATCGTATTCCAGGATTTATTCACCAAATGGATCGAGTTATGTCCAATTCGGAAGGCTGATGGCCCGACGATCATCCGTGAGTTCGACAAACTCATCGTACATCGCTTCCGCTGCCCTGAAGTGCTATTGACCGACAATGGCACCGAATTCGCGAACAAACTGATGGAAGAGGTCGCGTATGCCTATGGGATACATCATTCGCGAACTCCACCGTACCACGCTCAAGCGAACCCAGTCGAACGCGTTAATCGAGTATTGAAAACGATGATTATTTCATATGTTGAGTTGGATCACCGACTATGGGACGAACATGTCCATGAATTCCGTCATGCGTACAATACGGCCGTCCACAGTTCGATACACGTTTCCCCAGCCATGCTGAACTATGGTTGGCAACCCAGACCACCGAAATACTATCGAAAACTGATCGAAGGTGACGTAGACATTCCCTGTCCCGACACTACCGCCTGGGCCAACCGGATGACCCGATTGACCCAACTTCACGACCTGGTAGCCGACAATTTAGGACGTAGTTTCGAACGTCAAGCCCGCTATTATAATCGTCATCACCGAGACGAGCGTTTTGCCGTCGGAGATGTCGTCCGAGTCAGACAACACGTGTTATCCCGAGGAGCCGACCGGTTCTCGTCGAAACTCGCGCGTAAATATTCCGAAGAACCTATACCGTATCAAATGTTATTTCACCTGTCGTCTACGAACTTGTCGATCAAAATGGTCGACCAACCGGTCGCCAACATGTTAAAGCGCTGCGACTCGTACGCCCACAATTAAATAATGCCGATCTCGACGACTAGGAACAAAGCTCGAGCTAATGCCATGTACTTAAATTGTTGGTTTGTGTATTATTGTCGCATGTTATATGTGTGTATGGTAATTATTACAGGATGTCGAACTACGAAGCCGTACAGTACGCCCAGCTCATGTGTTGGGCTGAGTATTTCCGACCAGAGTGGGTGGAGCCGCTGAAGGAAGCTGAGGAAGCTCACCGCCGAAGCCTGCGCATTGCGCCGCTTCACTCGTCGCAAGCCCGGTTTTGGGCCCAGGTGCGGGCATGGTGGTATCGGGAACCACAACCTAACCACACATCGGCGATTCCTCTGATGTGGCGTTGCTCTCGCTGCAGAGCCGCCATAGCGAGTCCAGGCCAGTGTGTCCTCAGGAGCCAAGCAGGTGTTGGAGAGCCACTTGCGGCCGATACAGCAGGTGGAGTATGCCATGGCGATTTTGCGCCGAAACACACCACCGACGCTAGTGCCAAAGGTGTCACGCGACATCGCAAGGCTGCGAGCAATGGCACTCGCCGAGAAGCTCCGTCAGGGAGCCGAGCTTCCGCCGATCCGCCATGCCGGATGTTGGAATTGTGGCCTGGGCCACAACATGACTGACTGCCCATTTCCGCGGGGAACCTTCTGTGCTCACTGCGGGTACCAGGGATTCTACTTCGAGGAGTGCCCGCGATGTAAGCCAACCCTTTTTGGTCTGCCGCCTCGAGACGCTGACTCCCGCCAGGGACGACATTAATCCGTGCCGAAAGGCGTGGGTAGCCGATACGTCGGCTAACGAAGTGGTTCGCCGCCTGCCGTGAATTAACTTTTTTTTTTTTTTTTGTTTTGTTACTTGTTTTTGGTTTGTATGCGCCGTTGCGCTTGTGGATTCGCAAAGCGAAACCTGATCTCTGCCGCCCAATAGGGGAGGCAAGTACTGAATTTGATAAAATGTATTTTTTTTTTTTTATTTTGTGTGTTCCGTCGATACGCCGTTGCGTACCAAGTTTTTGTCACCGTCGCATGACGTCGTAAATTGAACGTGCCGCTGAGCGGAGTATTAATGTATTTTTTTTTATTATTATCATTATTTTTTTTAATAAACGTTCGTTCTTGTACATTTGCTCTCATTTATGTTGCATCCTACCCCTATATTCAGGTGAAGGGACCAATGGCACCGATTCTGCGACCCATGTGGCTCCCAGTCGACGTCTGGGGGGAGGTGTTGTGACGTGGGAAATTTCCCACCTAGAATCCGATTATAGAATATTTTTTTTTGGTATTATTTAGCCTTGTGTGTTGGTCAAGCTGATGAAAGGCTAAGATTCGACGCGACTGTGTCGCCCCAAGTGGTCCCGGTCAAAAAAACAAAGCTCGAGGTAGAAATTTAAGCCGAACCGCGCCAATTAGTAGTAATAAGGAATGGATGCGTCCGAACTAAATTTAATGTATCGGATATAGAGTGAGTGAGATAGTATGAATGGGGAAAGCGACCGGACAAACCCGCATTTCAGTCGATATCAGCGACCGAGGAGACATCTGGGAGGAGCAGCGAGGGACTAGCAAGGCGGAATCGGACTCCACGAACGACTGGAAGTTGAAACGGCGGGAGACACGTCGAGGCTCCACCTGAACGCCGAATATCGTACTAAATTGGTAAATCGACCAATCATCGATCCTAGTTATTTATCGTACGACGGCTGATTGGACGCGCAGCTCATTAGCGGTGCTGAAGGAAAGACCACGTGTTGGCAAAAGGAAAACGGAAAAGCCGGTAGAATAATTCTGACCGAACGCATGTATGCCACGTGCAAGAAAAAATCAATCAATTGGAAAAACGCATTAATTTTGTTGCTATCGCTGTTTTGGTAGAAAATAAAAATAATTAATTAAAAATCGGCAATATTTTTTTTGCTATCGCTGTTTTTTTTTTGAAGAACAAGAAAGAGGAAATTGGACCGTTCTTGTCGTTTTTTGTTTGTGTCGAGGAAAAGTAGCGCTAATTATACTTGAAAAATCGACACGGAGAATTGCTCGTGGAATTTCGCCGTTTTGTTATCGAAGTTAAGTTCAGTGAATACTGAAGAGATTGTTGGACCAGCGTCAAGGTCATCAACTGCATTCTGACGTTCGATCTCGCCGTTCCCGGGAAAAGCCATCGCCGAGGAATCACCTCATCAGTACCGCCGACATCGAATTTTTTTTTTGTTGTAATTGATCTACATCCCGAGAGGTCGACTGAGTGGGGTAAGTGCGGTCGCAGTTGTTAATTTACCTGGGTGACTTCACCACGAATCGCGATTAACATAGATTATTATCGATAATTTTATTGAAAGTTTTTTTATTGAAAATTTGCTCACGAATTCGGAATTGAGTCCGAAATCAAAAGTGTACCGGAATTCAACAATCGCGTTGCTAAATTCCGGCTTCGGTGACGTCAGCCAGGTACCCGGTGCCAAATTCTATGATAATACGTAGTTAATGACCTTGTGTATAATTGTTTGAGTTAGAGTGTACTTCTGAAAAATTTTGTCGCAACTCGAGCTTTGTTCCCGCGAATTACTCGACGGGTAATAGCGATCCCAGATAAACTGGTGATTAATTATTTATTTTTTTTTGCTGTTGATCGAACCGGCGAAGTAAATTAATTTTTTTTATTTTTTATTATTATTATTCTTAAATAAACAAGTTTTATTTTAATTCGCAACGTTATTGTTACTCGAAACCGGCGTAATTTTTTTGTTAATAGGCTCGCCAACTGTTGTTAATCGAACCCGGCGAACTAACTGATTTTTTTTTGTTGTTAACAAATTCGTAAATTGTTGCTCAGCGAACACGGCGAATAAGTATTTGTCTTGATTCATTAATTCGAAACAATTGTTAGCCGAAACAATCGAGATAATTCTATTTTATGAATGATTTCTGTTTGTTGTTAATTTCGTTGTTCCCTGCGAAACTACTGTCGACTGGATTTTAGTGACTTGCTTGAACGAAATTTAGATTTTGCGTTCTTGTTGCGATTGCCTGTGGCCCAAAATCCGATTGGCTTTGTTATTTTGGCGTTTCATAAAAATTATGTAGACGATATTATTTGTAACAAATTTTTTTTTGTATTGATTTTTATTCGCCTTTAATTTTTTTTGATTGAACCTGCGAATGTTATCCGATCTCGCTAGTTGTTGAATAAATAATTCACTCGTAATCGTGCCTGTACAATTAATTTATTTGACCTAATTTTAATTATTCCTCGAACCGATTCCTCGTACGCTTCGTAAATACATTTGAATCTCTTCGGCCTCGACCCGCCGCCCAACGACGATCCACGTGGACCAACGAACCGTGGAACGAAAGTTCCTGGCGCCCAACCATCAACGAACCAGGTGGGCCAAAACATTTAGGTGGACCTCTTCGGCGCTGACGGCGCCAGCGCAGCGAAAAAGCCATTATAAATTATATATAATTATATATAAAAATATTTAATTATATATTTTTACTTCTCATTAATTATTTGGTTACTTTTATGGGTGTAGTACTTGATATGGTCGTACGCGATTCTATGTAACCAATTAAAATACAAAAAAAAACTTTATATATAATTTTGCGGCTATAACACCAGCGGTCACCGATCCTACTACTAACCACGCTCAATGCTGCTTAACTTTGGTGATATCCGTGCGCCTTGAAGTTCCCGTCTGCTGTGCTGCTATCTTATATGACAATGATTCTATGAATTACATAAGGTATCAAATCAGTTTATCATAAATATAATATAAAAATTAATTTTATAATATATTTTGATAGTCTTAAATTATTTATTTTACCGAATCTCATTATTGCAAAAGTTACATTATTACATTATTACATAATTACATTATTACATTAGATTTATTTGAAAAATAAAGTAAATAATGATTTGACTGTTAAGCAGTAGCAGAGCAGTGGCAGAGCAGTAAGTAGCAGAGCAGACCTAAACATTCCATAGGTCATGTAATAAATTTTTTTTTTCAGAATGATTGGAACGTAATGGTAAACATCATTTTGCACTTTTTGTGAAGACCAAAAAAAAAATTTTTTTTTTATAAAGAAAAAAATTTTGATAACATCTGACTACGCAAGTCTGATCAGATCTAATTGTATATAGACTCATATATAATCAGATCTGATGATATATAGACTGATATATGATTATATATGGGGTTACAACAGCCAGGTATGATTATATCTAATAATATATAATTAGATCTAATCATATATAGACTTATATATGATTATATATGGGGTTATAACAGCCAGGTATGATCATATCTAATTATATATAGACTCATATACAATCAGATCTGATCAGATCTAATTATATATGGACTTATACATAATTAGATCTGATCATACCTGACTGTTATAAGCTCATATATAAGTCTATGTATGATCAGATCTGATTATATATAAGTCATATATAATCATATATAATTAGAAAAAACTTTTTTCATCGGGTGTAACTATTTATTTCTGAGTAAACCTGACACTAGACGTTAAATATAAATAATCAATTTCATCATCTAGAATTCTAAAAAGCAAGATGAGAATTTTATTAGTTTTTAGTACTTTGAATTTTTAAATAACGAGTTAAATGTTATTCACTCTACCCACTGTAAGTCCGTCAGTAACATAATCATAATGTACATACGTATGATTTATAATTTATAATATTTAGAAAGGAAATTTGATATTTTTTTAGTTTGTTTTAAATTATTTAAAAGATTTAGAAAAATTATTTTAAACTGTTGAAAATTACCTGCGGTATTATTAGAACTTAAATCACTGTTTAAAATTATAGGAATATTCTTAATATTCTCATCTGTAAGTAAAAAAGGAACTTGATTATTATCAAGTTTCAAGCAACGTTTTCCATTGTCGTCTATAAACGACTGAATGAAATCACGACTGTGTGTTTCATTTTTTTCATCAGAACAGTCCTCATTGTTATTGTTATCAATTATTTTTGTCTCAGGACCACTAGTCTGACATATAGATGAAATATCGTCATTGACATTGTACAAATGCTCTAAACTTTCAGTGGTGATATCTGATTTGCTCGTATTTGGCGTACTTAAGATTAATTTTTTTATCTCAACTCTAGGTAATTGTTGTTTTACTTTATCTGAGGGTAATTTTTCAGATGACTTTGAAGTAGTATCAAGATCTACACTGTTCATTTTCACACATTTCATTTTTTTTATAGGTGGCTGTGTGAAAGGATCAGAAAGCAAACGTTCTAAGGAAACTCTTGGACTATTAGCGGACAGATTATTCTTTATTTCGATTAACATCCCAGAGTCATCTAAAAATTAAGAGAAAAACTTAGTTTTACAGTTAATAACATCTTAAAATAAATAAAAATATTACTTGTTAAATCAGAATGATATAAAATATTATTTAATACAAATTGACATCATTAAAGTTTTATCCTATTACTATTTTAACCGAAATAAATATTCTGTTCTAATATTTTATTCGCTCCGAGGGAAACTACCCCAGCGCTATAGGTGGCGTTTTTGAGAACTTCATACCCAGTTTACGTCATTAGTAAACATATAACCACATGTATTTTCATGTATTTAAATCAAATAATTACGTATTTTATTAACTAATTAAACTTAATAGTGTAATTATTTTAATCATAAAAGTGTATTATTAAACTATGGATTCACCAAATCTGAAAGAACTTTTAAAGTGTTGTGTAAAAAATTGTAGAAATACTACAAAAAATTATAAATATGAATTTTACAGTTTCCCCTCGAATAACCCTAACTATCCACATAAAGTTGAAAAACGTGAATTGTGGTTGAAAGCATTGAAAAATATTGAGTAAGTATAAAACTTAAAAATGAGATTTATTAAACAAATTTTAATGATATTAATGCCGAGAAATCTGGCAACCATAAATATTAATCTTTGTGTTATCTTAATTAAAAATTGTAGAGCAGATGGATCATCTTGGACTCCAAAAAGACGGAGTAGGATTTGTAGTTTTCATTTCGCAGGAGGAAAGAAGTCAGATCATCCAGAAAGCCCAAGTTACGTTCCTACTGTTTTTGATTATAGAGAAAAAACTACACAAAAAGCTACGTCTTCAGTTAATCGGTAGCTAATTAAATCTATAAAATAATAGTTCATATGCACAATTATTATTTAAAAAATTTTTTGTTAGGTTTCAAAGACGTATGAAAAGGAGCATGGTAAATACAAGCGTAAATACAAGTGATCGTAATTTACGTGCTAAAAAAACAAACGTATCCATATCGAAGGCTCGAAACTTGCTTGGCAATTTAAACTTGCAAGATGAAAATCTTACTCCTGGCAATCAAACATCTTGTGATGTTGAAACCGACGTAAATTGTTTATCTGACAACGATGATGACGCCGAAAATTTTGACAAGAGTAATACGATATTTATTTGTATCAAACATCAAAATTCAAATACTTGCGATGCAGAAACACAAATTTACATACCACGAAAAGATAAAGTGAAAATAAATTTAAATATCAACGAATCTTCTAAGGTTAATCCATCTTTTAATCGTTCATTTTTCGAATAAAAAATTTTATTTCTCCGCCTTATTTTTTTTTATTAATTAATGATTAATTAACTGTCGCTTGTAAGTGAAATTTTTATACTTATAAATAATAATTATTTAAATAATAATTTTTTTATCTTAAATCCCAGTGTTTACATACAATAAAACTGGTAGTGAAGTTATTTTTTTTGCCACGGGCAGCGCTACGCGCGGTTCCCCTCGGAGTGAATAGAAATTTTTTTTTCCAGCCAGTAAAAATATTGAGAAAAAATATTTATTATGGTTATTATATTAAAAATAATTGTCATCTAATAAGTTATAAAGTTATGAATAAAAAATTTCAACTATAGGTTATTTATGACTAAAGCCAGGAGCAATAAAAATATAAATAAATTCAACATGTATGTGAAAAAAAAACTAATTACCACTTGAACATTCTAGAATGCCTTCATGTTGAGATTTATCAGTACTTGAGCTTGGTTTAATACTACTTTATTTTCTATTTTTACGCCGATTGATTTTGGCACAAATTTTAAACGTAGAATTTGTATCTCGAATTAAGCTGTACTTTTTTTCAGCCAGTGTAAAATTTAACAGCTACTGAAACTTATTATTTGCTTAATTTTTATCCCTTGCAACCAACATGTGACTCACAACCAACAGCAGTACAACCGGAACTCACTTCATTTGATGAAAATTTCTATTGAGGTATGATAGTTAATACCATTGTAAAATATGAAAAATCTCTGCTTGAAGTTTCAAAGAAATATGTTGGTAATAACACGGTAAGCGTCAGCAATTACGTGCAGTCGGTAGAAGAGGATTTATAGTCAAATTTTTTTCTTAAGATTTTTTTAAATTATCTTCATGGTAATAACGTATGTTTTTCAATAAAAACTAATTAATCTCATAAACTACTCTAATAAGTTTTAATTTTTCAACATTTGATCGAACAGACCATAACTTAATGTCTGTATGTAAATTGATCTCAATTGAACATCGGTACAGTATCATGAAAATAATAACAAAGTTTAATATCCAATGTGACATCTACATAAACTTCGAGCAACTATTTTCATATCCTAATTGTTGAACCAATACCTGAGCTAACATGTTATTTACATAAAAATAAGTCATTAGAAGCTCTGTTTCATGTGAAATTTTGTTATACAACAGTAAATAGATTATTGTGATCAAAATCAAAGGATAATACAATTTTTTAAGCACTGGATAATAAAAGAAGTTATTTAGCGAAATTTTATTTAAGTTAAATCACAATGATTTCAATTAATTTGTTCGAATCAAATTTTTATAACCTAACATGAACTTAGTACTGAATGGAGTTAAAATTTTTTTTGTACGATGAACAAGATCAAAAATATTTTAAATGGATAAATTGAAGAGGAAAAAATTCAATTACCAAGGAACATAAATGTCAAGCGACTTCTATGTTGTGTTGGAAATTTCTTAATTTTATAAAGGAATCAATTTTATTTTCTTAAATAGAGAATTTTATATAAAAATTGAGGTATTTCTCTGTTACGTAGTTTCTGCAGATTTATCAAAGACATTAAGACTCGAAATTTTATTGAAATAGATATATGTTTTTCAACAATAAAATTTTAAATACACAAGAAAACTTTTTAAAACTATACAAGCAATTTTTGAAAATATTTTTTACAACAACTTTACATTTTTTTATTTTAATGTACAATCTGGTTATCAGAGAATAGTATGAAATTATGATAAGACACAGTAAATAGTTCCTAAATAGTCAATACATAAATAAGGTGGTAAACAAACTAATTTTCGAGTATTTACTCTATTATTTTTAATTGCGTAGATTGAATAATTTTACAAATCAATAAATGAAAATCTCAAGAAAAAAATATTTTTTATGAGGGAAAAAACATAAATTATAATTGGAAATAAATCAAGCAAAAATATTGCTTTTACACCAATCAAACTATCGATTATAGTTATTCCCTTGCGACTTCACAGTCATTCTGGAACCAGTCTGTTTTCAGAGTGAGAGTGAAAACATTTTAGATCCAGACTGTTTCCAGAGTGGTTTTGTGCCTTTTTTCCAGAGTGAAACCAAAGTGAATACAGAGTAAATTCATAGTGGACACAAAGTAAAATTTCAGTGGATACAGAGCAAACTCATAGTGAACACAAAGTGAAATCATAGTGGATACAGAGTGTGACCGGAGTAAATACAAAGTGTAACCTGAGTGGGTACAAAGTGAGAACAAGTTGAATACAAAATGCGATCAAAATAAATACAGACTGGAATAAAAGTGGATACGAAGAGAGACCAAACTGGATATAAAGTGAATCCAATGTAGATATAGAATGGAGCTAGAATGAAACCGAAAGGAAATCAGAGTAGATCCTGAATGGGATCAGACTGGAATCGAAATGAAACAGGAGTAGACACAGAGTAAAACTATAGTGGAACCCGAGCGATTTCCAATTGTGTCAGAGTAAATTTTAATTATTTTTATGGCTAAACCTGTATAAAACAAGTAATTCAGTGTCGTTTATTTACAATTAATAAAAAAAAAAAAAAAAAACCAGAAGACTGCCCCGGGAAAAAATCATCATGCATGAACATGCATGATCAGGCGTTAATTTCATGCATGATCATGCATGTATATTTGCCGTGCATGGCCTTGAATGATCATTCATGATCATATGTGATCAAGCATAATCATGCTTCTACATGCCTGGCAAATATTCATGATCAATCATGCATGATCAAGCATTTTTGTCGCGATAAAAAAAAATTTTAGTTGAACAAAAAATTTTTTTTTGTTCATCAAGGTATTAGTCTTTTACTATTAAGTAGTATTCGATTGTTTCTTTCACTGAAAAATACCATTTGACATCCGGTCTTTGACGAGACTTGAACCCGGGACCCTTGAGACACGAAGTATGAACAATAACCACTACGCTGATCCTCCACAATTCTTCAAAAAATTTTTACTACATATTATATTTTTCGTTCGTCGTTAGAGTGATTGTGACTTGAGTACAATGTTAGTAATGATTTAGCTTTAATTAAATAAATTCTATTCAATGTACATGTTTTATACAAAAAATATGTTTTTTACAAGAAAAGTAAAGTCGAAAGTATTTATAAATGAATGTTATACATTTTTGTTTGTGTTTATCTTCTTATATAACAGCTCTAACTGACCTTCCAGTTTTTCAGTTTTTAAGATTTGTTTTTTTTTTTTTATTTTCAAAGATGAATATTTTAATTAAAAAAAAAATTTGTTTTTTGCAATACGTAAAATTAATCAAATAATAATTTTTCAATTTAGAGCAATAAAAAAAAACATTTTCAACAAAAAAAAAAACGGAATGAAAAATCAAAATATGTTGAATCTCTTCAACGAATAATGTTACAAAGCTTGTATTCTTTTTTTTTAAACATTAAAAACTTAAAAAAAAATTTTTTTTTCTTTTAATTTTCAAAAATTCTTAATTCTGGAAACAAAAAAATCTCTTATTAGGAGTTTCAGAATTTTATAAGATCAGATAGAAATATTATAAATGAAAAATTAAGCCACAAAAAAAAAACATGAATTTGAATATTTCTCCTCTTGAAATTTTAAAATTCTGTGGTTTTTTCTTTTACTAAATATTATTCTTTTAGCTGTCGAAAACTTTCCTTCGAAACAGATCCTGAATGATTGTAATGAGTATAGTAGTTTGTAATATATTGAAAAAAACTTGAAAAATTCGGAGAATGGTAAAAATTTGAATATTGCATAACTTTTAAAACAAATTTTCTAATTTTTTCTTTCCTTTGGAAAAAATCAACACGCGTGATCATGCTTAATCAAGTATGAAGCAGATATAATCATGTATAAATTGTGTATGATCGTGCGTAAATAATGTATAATCGTGTAAGATCATACTTGAACATGTACTTTTCAGCATGCGTGATTGTGCACGATCAGGCATGATCGTGCATAATTCAAGCTTGACCAAGCTCGATCAGGTATGATCGTTTGTGATCAAGCTGAATAAGCGAACATAACTCTACCTGATCATGTATGGCTTTGTGTAATCATTCCAAAACAACATTTTTTTTTTCTTATAACTATTAGTTGTAAAACAAATTGAACTTCGTAATACAAATTAATTTCGTAATACATAAAATCAAATAAGAATAATCTTTTTAGTACTTATACTTGAGGGAAAGAGACTTGACGATTGAGTCAGTGTAAAAAAAATGTAACATAATAATAATTTTCTTATCGAATTTTCAAACTTTCAGAACATTTCGAATCAAATCCATAATGGTGTCGTATCCGGTATTGATTTTGGTTACGGAAAGAGTTATCGTGCATGGCCACGCTTGGCCAAGCCCGATCATGAATGATTGTACAAAGCCATACGCAGTCGAACTGGCTGATGCTTACTTATTCTGTTCAATCACAAATGGTCATACTTGATCGAGCTTGGTCAAGCATGAATCATGTATAGCCGTTTACAGGCATGTACAGTCATGCATGATAGTCTCTACTGTGTTTAACGACTTCATGCATAATAAAGCTTTATCAAGCATGAATCCTGCATGATCAGGCTTGATCAAGCAATTTTTTTGTATGGCCCTACAAGGTCATACTCCTTCATTCAGACTCATGCACGACCTTTTAGTTCTCACGGTACACAGTCATGCACGATCGAGTATGATTGTGTATGATTATGCATAGTCATGACAAGTTGTGCGATATAACACATGGTTACAAGTACACAATTGAGTATTGTCTGGCACAATCGTGCACGATCATTCACGACTCATTTATTATCATGCACGATCATACACGGTCCATGCATGATTATGCCTAATTCATGCTTGGTCAAGTACGATCATACATGGTGATTTTTTCCCGGGGCATATCTATATATGCTCATGTAAAATTAACATGGATGGCGATCTATTTAAACATATTATGTACATTTATTCCACCATAGACGTCTACGCATTACCTTCCTAGTACAGTTGTTTTTCTTGCTATTTTATAATTAAATGAGCATTATAAGTCGTGCGCTTTTGAATATTTTACTTTTTTTTTAACTACAAATATTTAGAGTTTATACATTTTCCTAAACCAAATTTAATCGTAAAATAAGAAATAAAACAAAAACTGACAAATTTAAAAGTTCTATACCTTTCAAATATATATATATATATATATATATATATATATATATATATATATATATATATATATATATATATATATATATATATATATAATTGCTAACCACAAAATTTATTTTCAGCAATTAAATTGTTTTATATAAATCAAGCCAGAAATTACTTTAACGTAATTTTTCTAAGTAAAATTTTTTTTTTAGAAACTTTCCTGTTTGATAAAGCTTTTCAAAAATGATTTTTGATTTGTTTGACGTTCGCTAACGCAGCGGTAGATGTGGTCGTCCGGAAAAACCTTCTCGTTGGCAGTAAACCGAGCCGTGCAAGCGAGGGTGAGAAGAAGGCTATTCGCTCGCTCTCGGAGTACAATCGTAAAGATATTCTATCGTGTCGAGAACTTTTTTTACAAAAATATTTATCATTTGTTTAAACAAATAATTATTTAGCAAAAAAAAAATTCATTCTCACAATATAGGTATCAAACGATTCGTAAAATTTCGAATCGTTTGATACCTATATTGTAAGAATTAATTTTTTTTTGTTAAGTAACTATTTGTTTAAACAAATGGTAAAAATTAAAAAAAAAAAAGTTCTCCATACGATAGGATATCTATTCGATTCATGAAATTCTGAATCGATTGATACCTATATTGTGGAATCGATTTTTCAAAATCTAATTAAGACCGAAAAAAATAGAAAAAATTACAAGAAAAAATAAAAAAAAAAGAAATTACTCCGAGTTTCTCAGCGGCCGCTTACTATTGTTATTATTTGCCTCACATTATCATTATTTCCCCCATTTTTCTCCGACAGCGATTTGAGGGGAATGGCGCATGCTTAATGCCTCGGGTCCCGACATCGAAACCCCGTAGAGCTCATATTTTTTTAAACTAGTACTCTGTAATTTTGTATTAAAAAAATTTTTTTTTTTCAGGTCGATTTTTTTTTGCCGAAAAAATTTATTCATGCAAAAAAAATATTTTTTTTTTATTTTAACTATTTTTTATTGCATAAATAAAAAAAACTGAAAATTATTTATTTAAATTCAAAAAAATTTTTTTAAGCTTAGCCAATTTTTTTGCTTATAAAAGACAGTAAAAGCTTTAATTTAAAAAAAAATTAAATTAATTGATTTTTTTGCGGAGTTACAGCTATTTGTTTATAAGCGCTCGAGCGGAACCGCGCTTTTCTTGATTAAAAAATTAATATCTCGTAAACTATTAGTCGTAGAGACATCCGGTTTGGCTCATTTTATGCCTTATTCAATTCTCTAAATTTCATATGCAATATGTCTCGACTACTTTTGCGTAGTTTCCGAGATATTTTAATTTAAAGCTCAATGCTAAGACGCTATTTTTTAAACAAAAAAAAAGCAACACTTCCTACATACACACAAAATGTTAAGAATATTTTTCTGAGTATTTTAAAAAAAAAAATTCAAAATCGGACCATTTTATCGAAAAGTTGCCAACAAACTCCTTTTTTTTTCCACGCCGACTGGACTATACCGTTGCCGACGTAGTTCGCAAGTACTTGAGACAATAACCATGGAAAGTACGACTTGCGAACGATCGTGACGTAAAAAAATTTTCAACGGGTGCAAAATTAAACGATTTGTGGCACTTACAGTTGAAAAAAAAGCTGAATCTACAAAGAAATTATGGATTACGATAATATATTTACATCCGCACAATGGGCCGCGAAAGATTCGAAAGAAATACATTGAAGAAAGAATTGTGTGAAAATTTTCTTTCAGGCAGTGATGAGAGCCCAGGGGATTTGAACATTTGAACGGTAGAATATATATACGAATATTTATACGAGAAATAATATCGAGGATTACAATAACATTAACTTTCAAATTAAACCCTCTGAGACTTCCAGAAATTTACTCCTATTTGTAACCCTTTACCGGGTCGCCCGTTTTTACATTAATGTGTATCCGTAATTTCTTTATCTAGTCACAAGCACAAAAATATTGAGGTGCCAGAAATTCCACTCACAATAATTTTATTAGAAAATAAAAAATCTACAAAATAACAAATATTTGAAATTTATATTATTTGAAACTAAAAGTATTTACAAATAATTTTAGTTAAAAGAAGAAAATGAAACAGATCTAAATTTATTAATGAAATCTAGTCGAAACAATTTGTGTTAAGAGCATTCTAGGCAAATAACAAATCATCCGGTAGTTTACTAAAGTTATTGAATGCATAACTATAGTTAGTTACTGTAGAGATTCAAATAATTTGTTAATCGCTTGAAAAGGGCATGAAATAAAATTTTTTCTACTTGATTTAATCAAGAAAGTAGATTTTGTATTTTCGAATAATATAAAACTAATTTTGGTATAATTTCTGCACTCGGATATTAGTCAAGTCAACAAGTGCCTTTTAGGTCAAAATTTTTTCGAAGGCTCCGAAAAATATGATTGAGGTGTCATTCGATTCATGACACTGTCAAAATCCTTCTTTTATCATTTTTTATCAAATGGCATATGAGCTGGACATAGCATGCCTCTAACGGCAGCCATTTTCATCTGGATCCATTCCCCTTTCCTTTCTTTCTCCTCGTCTACATTATATTAACAAATAAGAATCTTTTGTACGGTAGAGATGTAGGCTCAGTAGACTCAATTTATGGTTCTAAAACCGTAATTCCGGCCTAACTTTGGTAAAAACGGACAAAAATACCACTTGTAGGCTGAAATTATGGTTCTGATATACGCGTCATCGTAGTCGAAAAAATCTAAAACCATAATTTCAACCTATAACTCCTCCGGTAGGTTGTGGAGGCTCAAAATATGTTTTTAATTTTGACTCGGGAACTAAAATGATAATAATTTGTATAGTTATAATTATGATTACAATTATTTATAATTGAATTTAATAAAAAATAATTAGTACACGAATATTAATACATGCAACTAAAAAAAAAAAAATAGATTTTTAAATTGAATTAAATGATGACCACTGGTCCCGGCAGTGTATATAGTTGCACGCGCATCCAATTGATCACGCTTAACTGTCTCAATGCTCAGTCTAACTCAAATTAATAAAAATTAAAAATTTTTTTTTTTTATTTTTTACGGGATATTCACAAGTACTATCGAAATGAAGTTCAAAAACTAGCAAAATAAGCCAGTTAGTTTACGAGTTGAGGGTATTTAAAAAATTTTTCCATTTTCAAAAAATTTTGAATCTTGTCGATTTTACCTAAATAACCCTAATTAAAATTATTGATTGAATAAAATTGAATTGGATATGATTTTAATTATTTTCAACAAGTCCTATTTCACGATTGATTCAGTTAATTGATTAATCTCCTTCAAGACCAAGATTTGTTTTATTTTTTAAATGTCTACTTTACTTTTGACAGTTCACTTTACATTAAGCACATGTACCAAAAGAAAGTTTACTTTTGTCTGTTCAACCATTTTTCAAACGCTAAAAGGGAAATATTTATATTTGGTTGTAATAAATTTAAACAACTTTGCCACGGTGTACAGAATTTTTCTCTTTTCAGTGTCAGGTGAAAGCTTTCATAAAAAAAAAGTTTTCTAATCACCCGGGAAAAAATGAATTTGCCTAATCATATATATTTATATATGATTGTATGTAAATTTTTATATAAAATTTATATAATCATATATAGACTAATATATTATAGGTATATTTTATATATGCCTATATATGATTAGATCTGAGTTATCTAGGTCTATATATGATTATATATAAATCTATACAGTAAAAGCTCTTTATTCGCGGGGTATATATTCCATAAATATGCCGCGAATACAGAAACCGTAAATACGGAATGGTAATTTATATGGGATTATAGGGGATACGTTCCTAGGTGACAAAAAAAAACAACAAATATATAAAAAAAATATTTTATTGAAGTTTTTTAAAAATTTTAATTAATTATCTTACGGCTTAGGCAATGGTTTGAAGAATTTTGTAATTTTTTCTTGCTTGGCAGTTTTCAAAAGCTCCTTCAATTCAGACTGATACACAGCAGCCGCATTAGCAACTTGCCTCTTAAAAATAAGACTTCGTTCCATAGATGGATCAATGTTCATAAAGAAATCGCAAAGCTCATTTGCCATTCTTAAGCCTTCACTACGATTTTTCAAATTAAATGTCACGTTTCCAGTGCTTGTTGAAGCCTCTTCTTCAATGGGCTGTGAATTTAACATTTTCTCCAAGTCGGTTTCAGTCAAATCTTCATCTTGCGATTCAAGCAATTCCTGAATGTCACTTGATTCGATCTGTTCGAACCCATCTCGTCCTATTCCATTCGCGATTTCGGCTATGTTTGCAGTCAAAATTTGAGCTTGCACAGATTCTACGTCATTTTCCGCAGTCACAGCAGGCCACAATTTTTTCCAGCATGACTTCAATGTGTATGGATTCAGTTCTTCCAATGATTTTTTTATGTTTACGATGCATTTCGCTATGTCAAATTTCTTCCAGCATTCCATAACATTCATATCAGGATTGCATTCCATATTATCCAATATAATTTTGAAGGTTCGTCTTATGTAATAGAGCTTAAAGGCCTGGATTATGCCTTGGTCCATAGGTTGAAGCAAAGCCGTCGTGTTGGGAGGTAAAAATGTCACTTTTATATTTGGATGCATAGTTTCAAGTTCGCGAGGATGACCTGGTGCATTGTCCAAAACTAGAAGCGCTTTAAAGTCTAAATTCTGTTTTTTTAAATAAGTTTCAACTTCAGAAACAAAACAATTCCGGAACCAGTCACAAAAAATAGCGCTTGTGACCCACGCTTTCTTATTAGCACGCCAAAACACTGGCAGGTTGTCTTTGTTTTGATTTTTTAAAGCCCGAGGATTAAACGATCTGTAAAGCATCAGTGGCTTTATGACACAATCTCCAGAAGCATTAGAACATAGCAGCAGTGTAACTCTATCCTTTGCTGCCTTAAATCCAGGAGCAGACTTTTCGCTTTTAGAAATGAATGTTTTGTTTGGCATTCTCTTCCAAAACAGTGCAGTTTCGTCTGCATTAAATACTTGCTCAGGTTTGTATCCTCCATCAGCTACTAGGTTTGCAAATTCTTCTGGATATCTTCCTGCTGCAGCAGTGTCTGCAAATGCAGCTTTACCAACAATTTTGATGTTATGCAATGATTGTCTCACCTTAAATTTATTGAACCAACCTTCCGATGCTTGAAATCCGCTATCTGTACATTCACCACTAAAACTACCATCAGGTTCTTTAAAATGAGCGTAAAGACGCTTTGCCTTCTCCCGGACCATTGGACCACTCAGGGGCACTCTTTTTTGGTTGCGGTCTTCGATCCATAATGACAACGCCACTTTCATTTTTTCTATTGCTGGATCGCGAACAATTTTCGCTGACAGTGAAGTTGAAGCTACAGACGACCTTATTTTATCTTCGGATTTTTTTATCGATCGTACAGTTGATTCGTTGACATTGAATGAGCGTGATATGGATGCAAATGACTCTCCAAGGCGCAAACGATCAAGCATTTCTATTTTCACTTTAAGCGGTAACACAGATTTTTTTCGTGTCGAAACACGTTTCTCAATTTTTTTAGTTGACATTATAAACTAGGAAGAGTGCAGTAGAGACGTGTTACTCGATCACAATTTTTGTAACGAATGTGAAAGACGAAACAATAAAACACGCAAAGCGGCTTTTACTATAAACGGAACAACAACATTTAAAAATATACTTTATTTATTGAGTTATAAGGTTGCTTTCATTCTGTTTGTTTACATACTCAAAAACACCGCTCGCGGCGAAGGCGGCTTGTGTCAAAGTCCTCGGCGATATCATTTAATAACATACTTTTGGTTAAGTTGTAATAAGATCTATTTTACTTTTTTATTAGTCCATTTGACAAGGATATTGTGTTGGATACTTATTGGAATAATTTTATTATTATTATGTATGTACTTATTAGATCCGCGAAAAAAGAAATTTTTAGTCGCGAATATAGGAATTGGGTAGCATTTTTTTAATCCGCGAATAGTAAAAACGCGAATAAAGGAAGCGCGAATAAGGAGCTTTTACTGTATATGATTATATCTGATCAGATCTAATTGATATAGGGCCATATAAATATATATAATTAAACGTAAAGATATGTACATAATTTTTATCTGTAATCAAATGTAAATTATAAATTTACAATTATTAATTTATAATAATATATAATTAGATACAACATTTTTTAATAATTGTATATAGTAAATATTTTGTTGAGTGAATTTGTTTCACTTGCAATATCATATATATGAATGCGATTGCTTATAGACTAATATCATATTTATAAATTATTTGCATTAATTATATTACATTACCGAGGAAAAGAGGACTAAAAATGTGTAAAATTCTTTTTCTCTCAATCTCTGGAAATATGCAAGAACCTTTACTCTTCATATTTTTTAATTTGAATTTCCGAGAAATACTGTATTGAATTTAATGCTGCTTTTCTAAAATCATCGATGATTAAATTATACGCTGTCAATGAACTTTATTCAGGTGAAAAAGTAAAAATTTTATGCTCATTTTTTTATACTAAGTATTAGTATATTTTTTGTCTGGCATTTACTTATTATTTTCATCTTTTAATTATTTAATGAGAGTATTCGAAACAATAAAACGAAAATAAATCACAAAGCAATAATATTGTAATTTAATTTATTAGATTAAAAAACTTATATTGCAAATTTTAAAATTCTATTTTCCATGTTCGCAATATAAAAAAATTATAGCTGAAGATCCCAGGGATTTATAAAATTTTTTTTACAAATTCATAAAATTTTTCTTATTATAATTCGAATTAAAATAAATGTATCTCAAATGTTACATAGTCAATTTACTCAAAGTTTTTCAGATTTTTGTATGAAAATCTCCATAAGCATTAAAGGTTTACTCAACATTTCTGATGCTACACCGACCGGAAAATATGTAAAAGAATTTTTTTTTCGTAATTTTTGAGTATAAAAGAAGACTAAATCATTAATATTTAAGTTTCACTGGAAACTAATGGTATTGCAATAAAATTAATTTTAAAGATAGTGCATCTAGTTATTTCAAATTTTGTAAATGTTAATTTTAGTACTGCAAAATTGACTTACTTATATTTTTTTCAGCTATTAACAAATGCTAAATAGATAATCGTAATAATAAATTGAATAGAATCATTTATTATCTATTACATTTATTTTCATGAATATGAAGTATTCCAAACTTTTCGAATAAAACAAGTAACGAAAAAATCTTTTTTTTTTTTTTATAAAGTCATTATTAGGGCCAGGGACTTCGTAGGGAAGGGGAAATACTAATACATGTAAAAAAAAAAAAAAGAGCAATACGTGTTCGCGACAATATTAGGTAATTGCCAAAGTTCAGACTTATCAACGACAAAATTCAGATGTCATCGAGAACTGTCAAAATTAAATGTGAAATATCTAACCTTGTTACACAATGAATATAAGTGACATTCAGGGATTAAAAAAAACTCTTTTTATTACTCTTTATTGACTCTTTAATTACTCTTTATTGACTTTGTTCGGTTCTCTCTTATTTGTTGAATTTTTTTCATCTAATTCAACTAAAATGAATGATCCGCATCAAGCTGAATTTTTAGAAGGATGGGTACGAACTTGTGACAGGCTTAATATTGAACCTGAAATATTTCAGGTAAGGCTTTAATATTTATACTTAAAAGTTCTAAGAAAATTCTCAATGCTATTCTATGGAATTTTTCTTTTTTAGTTGAATTCATTTCTTTGTCTGATTAATTTAAATATTGTTTAGATTTGCTACCTTCATGTTCGGTGTTTATTATGCTGTTCCATTCTCCGCACAGTTACTATAGACAGTGTACAACGTCACTTTGATACGTTGAAACATTCAAAAGCACTGGATCTTCGTAATAATCCAGAAGGCCCATCAGAAGAGTCGTGGCAATCCTGTACAGATCGGGAAAATCCATTTTTCCAGGAACTTACTGAGTTCTTCATGGCCAGCGATATACCAATTGACAAACTGAATAATCCAGTTTTTGTTCAGTTTATGGAACGTTATGTTCGTCGCCCTCTACCGGATGCTCGTACACTACGAGAAACATATGTTCCCAAAATACATCAGAAGAATGTCACGCAAATGCAGCAAGAAGTCGACGATAATCCCATTTATATATCCATCGATGAAACGGTTGATGCAGAGCGTCGCTGTGTTTTTCATGCGATTGTTTCTCTACTATACTTACATGAACCAGGAATACCAAGGCTCTTGAATGAAGATTTCTACGATGTTGGAAATGGAGAGAATGTCATCGAATTTTTCAATAACAGCTTGCAGATTTTGTGGCCACGTGGCATTCAGTACAATAAGGTACTTCTTTTTGTTACTGACGCAGTACCTTACATGGTCCGAGCAGCAAACATGTTGACAGCGACTTATCCGAAGCTGAAACATGTCACATGCCTTGCTCATGGACTGCATCGAATCGCAGAAACCGTAAGGGAATGTTTTCCTGATGTAAATGAAATCATTGCTAATACCAAAAGTGTTTTTAGTAAGGCCCCATTAAGAGTTCGGCTGTTTCAGCAAATGTGCCCAAACGTGATGTTACCGCCAGCTCCAATTATCACTCGTTGGGGTACATGGTTGAGGACGGCTTCTTATTACAATGACCATTACAATGAAGTCAAAGCTGTTATTGACGCACTCCAACCAGATTCGGAAAATGTACGAAATGTACAAAGATATTTTCAAAGGCTTGGAAATCGCCAAGACTTCATAACGATTCATAATAATTATTCTATTCTTGCGGATTCTATTGTAAAACTGGAAGCACAGGGCCTGGATTTACATGCATCATGTGAAATTGTCCGCGTAGTGAGTAACAGGTTGTTACAAAGTCCAGCAGTCAATGATCGTGTAAAATTAAAATTAATTCAGGTGTTAACAGCTAATAGTAACTTTAACGATGTTTTGGCTTTGGCTGAGAGATGCTTGGTTACCAACAATTTTGAAATTGTTCCGTACAATTGGAATGTCAACGACGTCAGGCACATGATATTCGCACCAATTACATCTTCTGACGTAGAACGATCTTTTAATCATTACAAGAATATTTTACGACCGAATCGGAGAAGTTTTACCCAGGAAAATTTAAAAAAATTTGTTTACGTTTATTTTAATAAAGCCTAAGCTAATGATTTCGACTACCAACTTGGGGACCTCACCACTCAAGTCACAGAAGCGACCCAAACACTCCCTCGACCGGCTACTGGAATCTCTGCGACACCGAATCTAGTTTCTGTCTTTTCTGCCACACTAGAAGCGACAAATGTACATGGCATACATTGTCTATTGCGCCTATTTAAAAACTTGACATCAATTTTTGTAAATCTAAACTCAATTATTGTACATTTACAGTTAAGATTATACATTTATCTATAATTTCTTAAGCTAATGCTATTGTAGAGTCTTACTTGGCTATATTATTGATATATAGACAAAATTTGAAGTGAATTCTTACATGATGAGGTTAAATCTAATAGAGATCCTTTCTTAATCTACCTTAAAGAAAAACTTATAGATTTGTTCACCAGCATTCGAAAATCAATTACGGTTAGTCGTAATAATGACAACGTTCAGTTAACTGCAAGAATTATTAATAGTGTCAATAGTTCATCTTTTGTTTTGACGTTTCTATTTTCTTATGTTATTTTAATCGCCTTTATCGTTTGATATTTGTGAAAAGTTCACTTTATATAAACCTCATAATTACATTTATTGAAAATGTATGCCCTTATTTTCTGGCCTAAAGAAAAAAGAACAAGTGTCATTGAGACAAAATTAATTAATAAGCGATACGAACTCAATCGTGTGACTGTTCGATGGTGGAGGAAATTCATATCAGCTATGATCATCGCTGAGAGCGGTAAATTTTGGACTATTGTATTTGTTAAATATTGATTTATTTCTTTGACTAATTCTTGTTCAATCATTTGCAGAAGATATTGATTGGCTAGAAAGTTTTATTGTTAATACTTCGGGAACTATCACGGGCCGTGTTAAGAACAGTTTAACTATGGATGCCTGCATCCAAGCTTCTCCAGATTCTAGCTGTGTGACTGTCGATATTCTTGGCGGCAATGTTTCTGGTGGTTCACATTGTGGTTCCGGCTCAACGATTTCAAACATTGACTCCGAAACTTCTCTTGATCATCCTGATACAATTAATTATTCAATTTTTCGTGCTGACGACTCATTAAATGTTCATAATTCAGCTGAAAATCTTCTAAATGCTACTGCTACAACTTCTAAAATTTATTTGAACTCAACAAGTAATGTTCCGACTGTTACAACTGCTCTGACTGCTATTACGTCTACTACTACTGGTACTACTACTACTACTACTAGTATGACAACTAAAAATATAACTAGGGTTACTGCTGTTGCTGAAAATAGGACTACAACTTCTAGGATTAATTATAATGTTGTTGATGATAGTCCTATTACTGGCACTACTACGACTAGACGTTTAATGTCTTTTGGAATGACTTTTAAAGTAATTTTCAACTCAATTTGGAATTATATTTCATTCTATTTTACACGTACGACTACTGTGCCTACGACGACTCTAAATTATGATAAAGTCGAATTAATTAAAAAAAGTGGTGTATTCTTGGAATACATTGAATTGAAAGACATTCTGCGTTTTAAGAATAATCCCAAAGAGATGATTCGACGCCTATTAAAAAGTATCGTGGGCTCAGAGCAGCTGAAACACATGACCCTTACTAGTACTTACAAGGATCCTGTAGCAGCTGAGATACTTGAAGCTATTGAAAGTAAATAATTTCACATTTCCTTTGAAAAGTTTAAGAACTTATAAACATATGTATATAACTATTGACCATTTTGTTTCAGAATTTGCATTGCATAATTCAGAAAGAGAACATCAATTGACAAAATCACAATTCAAAAGATGTGTGACTTTATTCTTATATAATTTGAAAAATCTAAAAACAAAAATTTAAAAGAAAAACCGTAAAAATTAAAAAAAAAATTGTTATTTCTAAAAATGAGAATTATCTTTTAGTTAAAGGCAGTTAATAAATAAAAAATAGTGTTTAACCACCGAACAATAAACTTAAAATTTTTTTCAGTTCAATTTTGCAGATCAATTTGCCTGTCCTATTGCTGACTATCGTCCCAACAGATTTACTGATTATATTTCTGTCTGTTCTGCTGACCAATTCGTTGCGTGTCTTCGTTGCTTCTACCGATCATTCTGCTGAAAATCGTGCTGGTTAATATGATACTATCGATCGTACTGGTGATTGTGTTGATAGTCTCTTCGAAGATCTAGCGAGTGATCT
This sequence comes from Cotesia chilonis, assembly GCA_018835575.1. NCBI lineage: Eukaryota > Metazoa > Arthropoda > Insecta > Hymenoptera > Braconidae > Cotesia > Cotesia chilonis. Next base: position 664,056 of record RJVT01000054.1, read on the forward strand.
TGTTCAAGACCTGCTAGTGATCTTACACGAAATCTCGCTGGTGATCATCCTCAAAATCTTGCCATGGATTGAGCTAGTGGTCATGTTGGTGATCTTGTAACTAGTTTAACTGGTTATCTGATTCAATAGTTTGCTGGTAATCTTACTCGGATGTTGCTACTGATCTTTCAGACCGTCTCGCTCACAATCCTACTCGTGACTAATCATCATAATAAAAACCTTGCTGATAATTGTGTTGACAATCATATTCATGATCTTGCTGGTGATCGTGTTGAATACCTTGCTTCTTATCATGTAAAAGGTCTCCCCCTTTTGATCTTTGTAGGCTCCCCCAAGATCTTTGTAGGCTAATGTCAATTTCACTGTAAACGATCGTGCGTTACTTCAGTTCTATTCAACGTAATTTAATACCTGTAGAGACTTTTTTATAGAGAATTATTTTTCCTATTAATTACACCTATCAGTCGATCAATTCAAGAAAACCGTACCAATTTAGGAAGGTACCAACATCTTTGTAGGCTAATATCAATATCTCTGTCAACCATCCTTTGTAACTTCGGTTCCGCTTTACCGCGATTACAATTTTTGATTAACTTTTTTATAAAAAATTAGGAAAACGTTTTACCCTGAAGGCTATCCCGGCAACTTCCCGCTAATTCCATACCTAAGCGCTTAAAATTGCACTTATGACGTTTTTAACATCTTTGAGCTCAAAGAGTTAGCTGTTCTATGATTTTGAGCTCAAGCTTAAAAGTCTGATAAAATTTTAATAAAACATCATTCTTTAAATTTTCAAACTGCAATCACTTTTGAATAAATAAACCGATTTTCACGGTGTTGGCAGCATTCGACGCAGTTTTTGAATTCTATGATTTACTTTAGAATACGAATTGATCAGACATTTTTAATATTAAATTAAAATTGTTGTTGAATATTTTGAACTTTGTACCTCACAAACGATTCATCAGGATATTTAGAATAGATCATATTATTATGGGGAGTTGAACATTCTTCAAAAAAAGTCTCTTCATAAGCATAGCTGCCAGCGAGATCGCGAGCATGATCGTCGCAAGATATCGAGCATGACTCTCAGCAAAATTATAAACAGGACTGCCAGCGAGGTCGCGAGCATGGTCGTCATCGAGATTACGGGCATGACTCTCAACAAGATCCCAATCATCACTAACAGGGAAATCGCCTTCAAGATCCCGAGCATGACTGCCAGCAAGATCGCGAGCGAGATCACGAACGAGATTACGAGCGAGATCATGAGCGAGATCACGAGCAAGATCACGAGCGAGATCATGAGCAAGACCACGAGCGAGATCACGAGCAAGATCACAAGCAAGATCATGAGCGAGATAATGAGCACGACCGCGAGCGAGATCATGACCGAGATCACGAGCGAGATCATGAGCAAGATCACGAGCGAAATCATGAGCGAGATTACGAGCGAGATCATGAGCGAGATCACGAGCGAGATCACGAGCAAGATCATGAGCGAGATCATGAGCGAGATTACGAGCGAGATCACGAGCGCGACCGCGAGCAAGATCATGAGCGAGATCACGAGCGAGATCACGAGCGAGATCATGAGCAAGACCACGAGCGAGATCACGAGCAAGATCATGAGCGAGATTACGAGCGAGATCATGAACGAGATCACGAGCGAGATCATGAGCGAGATCACGAGGAAATCACGAGCGAGATGATGAGCGAGATCACGAGCGCGACCGCGAGCAAGATCATGAGCGAGATCACGAGCGAATTTTTTTTTTTTTGTAAGAAAAGAATATAAAAGAATTAATCCAATGCAAAATTTTTTTATATATATACATAGATGCAGGTCATATTTTGTCATATTAAAATTTATGTTGGCGAGTTAAAAATCTAATTACTTGAAAGTCTGAGAATAATTCGATTTCATAAAATAATTTAAAAAAAAATTTTTTTTAATCCCTGAATGTCACCTATATTCATTGTGTAACAAGGTTAGATATTTCACATTTAATTTTGACAGTTCTCGATGACATCTGAATTTTGTCGTTGATAAGTCTGAACTTTGGCAATTACCTAATATTGCCGCGAACACGTATTGCTTTTTTTTTTTTTTTACATGTATTGGTATTTCCCCTTCCCTACGAAGTCCCTGGCCCTAGTCATTATGAACAAATATATCTAATATAATCATAGTGATTGATTAAACTGTTTGCATTTACAATCTTTCAAACTTACCTGCGATGTAAAATATCTATGAGAGATAGGTAGACCTTTTCCAACTTGAAAAACTGTCAAAAAAGATTTAACTTTTTTTTTATTCCTTTTGTAAATAGCCGTCCGAGAATTACTTAATTGTTTATTCATCGTTATGGAACCTACAAAAATTAAAATTTTTTTATATGATAAAATTTTAAATTTTTAATCAATAACATGAAATTTAAGGTTATACTTACGTTTAATATACTTAATAAATCAATATTGAAAATGTTATAATTTTTAAACAGAGACCAACTTATATTATGAAATTGAAAAATAACGTGGCTCTACTTCAAAATATTTTATTTCAAATGTTTAAAATTTACTTTTTATGTAGTTCCCACGTGCATTCACACATATATATGAGAAATAGTAGTGGTAGTGGTTAGTTACATGTAGCGTGGCGCCGTATACTTTACTTAATACAGGGAACTAGCCTGAAAACAGCAACCATACCACAAGAACAACCACTCCACCATCCAGTACAACGGCCGAATGGGAAATTTCACAAAGCTAATAACAATAATAATAATTATAAGAGCTCGATCACGTTGTATGCTATAGTGGGAGAATGCACATTGACTTGTTTATTTGGGTGTTGAACCACGTTAAGAGACAAGTTGAATAAGTTATTCTATTGTAGTCGATCCCTATTGTTAGCGTCCATTAGTACATACATAGTGCAAGAAATTATTTATGTTATAAACGTATTTGTTATCTGAAAACTAAATATTTGTGATTATTAAAATCAAAAGAAATATATATAAACCATTGATTAGAATAAAAACAAGTAAGTTTATTGAGAATTTTATTCATTAAAGTAAAGTAGCCTACAAAATTCAAATTGTGAAATGTATTATATTTTTTTAACTAAACAAAATAAATGAATATCATTTTTTGATATTGATATTTTTCTGTTATTCATTTGTATATATTTATTAAAAAATTGCTAAATGTCTACAAACATTTTTAATGATTGTTGATGTGGCAGACCTTGAAGAATATTTATAATTTAAAAAAAATTTTGTAAATATTTATAAATTAAAAAAAATTAGTAACCACCCTGTTGAAAATTTAAAAAATTGGTCTATTTATATTTTTTATCTTATTTTTTTCATTATTTATTTATTTGTTATTAAGAATTCATCAGATATCAATTAAAAATAGTGCTATATCTACCAGACCGTTAATTATCAAAAGAAAATATACAAAAAATTTATAAATTAAAAAAAATACATACATTGAAAGTTGAAAAGTTTACCGGTGCATTTTTTTAAATGAAATATTACGACGATGAAGTTTTTTTCTTCGTTTTTATTGCTTTCAGATTATAAATAAAAATACGGATAATTTTTGCTTGCTTACTTTAGAACTCAATGACAAATTCTGAATAATATGTTAATAAATTAATTTTATCTGCTGCCATTGTTTTCAGGATTTTTATGTAGCGATGGGGTCATTCTGATTAATAACAAATAGTAATACAACAAAATTTTATCTCGTCCAAACAAAATATATATTATAATGGCTTTTCGTTACACTGGCGTCGACAGTGCCGAATAGGGCCACCTAAATGTTTGGCTTACCTGGTTCGTTAAAGGTTGGGCGCCAGGAACTTCAGTTCCACTGTTCGTTGGTTCACGTGGATCGTCGTTGGGCGGCGGGTCGAGACCGAAGAGATTTTTAGAGGTTATACGAATCTTACAAGAAATTGGTTCGGATAATAATTAAAATTAGGGAAAAGAAAGAAAAAATTGAAGTAATTTGTACTGATACAATAACGAGTCAATTATTTATTTAACAATTCATGAAGTCGAATAACATTCGCAGGTTCAATCCCAAAAAAAAATTAACAAGAGAACGAATAAGATCGATACAAAAAAAAATATCGTTATAAATATTTTATCGTTACATGAATTTCACGAAATCGCCAAAATAACAGCCAATCGGAATTTGGGCCACAGGCAATCGCACCAAGAAAGCAAAATCTAATTTCGTTCACGCAAGTCACTAAAATCCAGTCGACAGTAGTTTCGCAGGGAACAAACGAAATTAACAACAAAAAAAAAGTAATTCATAAAATATAATTATCTCGCTTGTTTCGTCTAAACAATTGTTTCGAATTAATTAATCAAGACAATATTTATTCGCCGTGTTCGCTTAGCAACAATTTACGAATTTGTTAACAAAAAAGATCATTTAGTTCGCCGGGTTCGATTAACAACAATTGGCGAGCCTATTAACAAAGAAAAATTACGCCGGTTTCGAGTAACAGTAAAATTGCGAATTAAAAAAAAACTTGTTTATTTAACAATAAAAAAAATTAGTTTACTTCGCCGGTTTCGATCAACAGCAAAAAAAAAATAACTAATCAATAGTTTATCTGGGATCGCTGTTACCCGTCGAGTAATTCGCGGGAACAAAGCTCGAGGTGTGACAAAATTTTTCAACAGTACACTCCAGCTCAACAACTATACACAATGTCATTAACTACTTATTACAATAGAATTTGGCACCGGGTACCTGGCTGACGTCACCGAAGCCGGAATTAACAATGCAATTGGTGAATTCCGGTACACAAGTAATTTCGGACTTAATTCCGCAGTCGTGAGCAATTATTAATTAAAAAAAATTAACCTTTAATAAGATTATCGATGATAATCTAATTTAATCGCGATTCGTGGTGAAGTCACCCAGGTAAAATAACAACTGCGACCGCACTTACCCCACTCAGTCGACCTCTCGGTATGAAGATCAAATAAAACAAAAAAAAAATCCGATGTCGGCGGTACTGATGAATGTGATTCCTCGGCGATGGTTTTCCCCGGGAACGGCGGAATCGAACGTCACAATTGTAGTTGTTGTCCTTGACGCTGGTATAACAATCTCTTCAGAATTCACTTGAATTACCTTCGAAATAAAACGGCGAAACTCCCACGAACAATCTCCCGTGTCGATTTTTCAAGTAAAAGGTACTAATACTTTTCCTCGACAAAACAAAACAACAAAAACAAGAAACGGTTCAATTTCCTTTTTTTTTAAAATAGCGATAGCAAAAAAATATTGCCGTTTTAATTAATTAATTTTTATTTCTCTCGCACGTGGCATCTAAGCGTTCCGGTCAGAAAAATGTACTGGCTTTTCCGTTTTCCTTTTGCCAACACGTGGTCTTTCCTTCAGCACCGCTAATGAGCTGCGCGTCCAATCAGCCGTCGTACGATAAATAGCTGTGATCGATGATTGGTCGATTTACCAATTTAGTTCGAAATTCGGCGTTCAGGTGGAGCCTCGACGTGTCTCCCGCCGTTTCAACTTCCAGTCGTTCGTGGAGTCCGATTCCGTGCCTTGCTAGTCCTCGCTGCTCCTCCCAGATGTCTCCTCGGTCGTTGATATCGACTGAAATGCGGGTTCGCCCGGTCGCTTTCCCCATTCATACTATATCACTCACTCTATATCCGATACATTGAATTTTAGTTCGGACGCATCCATTCCTCATTATTACTAATTGGCGCGGTTCGGCTTAAATTTTACCTCGAGCTTTGTTTTATGACCGGGACCACTTGGGGCGACACGGTCGCGTCGAATCTCAGCATTTCATCAGCTTGGCCAACACACAAGGCTAAATAATACCAAAAAAAAATATTCTCTAGTTGGATTCTAGGTGGGAAATTTCCCACGTCACAATATATATATATATATATATATATATAAATTAGACGAGGAACAGAATTTAACACCGGTTAAAATTAATGATTTAAATGAAGATGAGAACTGTTATGTTCGCGATCCACATTTAAAATGTGGCAATGGTGCATTTCACATAATAGACTCACACGGTACGTCTAGCTAATAAAATTAAAATTATAATGCAATATTAAATATTTCAATTAATAAATATTAAAAGCTGAAATATTATAAATATATTATAAATGTATTAGTGAATAATAATGCTAAAAATTGTAATTTGTAGATGACTGTAATGTTCTGAAGGAAAGAAATAATGTTAATTCCCGAATAATAACATCATTGCCTAAGTATAGCCCAGGGATCCCAAAAAAGTTGACACAAAAGAAGGCTTCGAAAAATAACGTAAGTATAATATATAACTATGTCAATATATTGTTCTGTAATAGTATATAAAAAAATACCATTTGGCAGCAAAAATGAAAGTAGATGTCTTGAACGAAGAAAATTAAATTTTTAAAATATAATATTAATAATATACATCTGATATATACCTGAAATCATTAATTAAAAAAAAAATTCTACAATTAATTTGAATTTTAAACCGAACTTTATTGTAATTATCGATAGTCCAGGTTTATTGAAAATCGAATTATAAAAAAATAGATTCTCTGTAATATGGACGAGCCAAGTATATGTTTAAAAAGTGCAAGTTCGATAAGTATTAATGACAAGGAGAAATAAAATCACAGGTTGTCAAGTGTGATCACTTTCCAAAAATTAACAAATTAAAATAAAAACACCAAGTAATCGATATAATTTTTAAAAAATTAAAAAAAAATATTCGAAAATTGAAAAAAAATTTTTTTGAAGTGTACATGATGTGCGTATTTATAAAATTGTTACTCTTTAAGAAAATGTTGTAAAATAATAACGCACACCAAGTACACTCAAATAAATGTTCTTTCAATTTTCGAAAAGGTATATCGGTTACTTGGTATTTTTTTAATTGGAAAATTTTTTGGAAAAAAATTATACTTGCCATCCAATTCTTTTTTTTTTTTTAGTTTAAGAATTTATGGTCCTAAAAATTTTCAAGAATATATGTTCCTAGTTCAAAAATGTATTAAATTGATTGAAATAATTTTAACTTCATTCAAGTAAAGCTATTATTTTGTTTATCTGTTATTCAAAGATAAATATTGACGTTCTTTTCTTAAAAAATTAGTAATTAGTAATAATAGAAGATTTGACTGTTAACGAATTTCTTGAACCAAGAAATTCTTATTCGGGTAAAAGTATTTTATTTCTCAGTGTAGCTGTAAGAGTCTATGAGTAATTTTTATATTATTTTTCAAGAATATAATTGCAACGACAAGGAAAGAGAATGTGTATAATGCAGCGGATAATTTTCGCAACATTTTACCTGGAGGGTGTGCTACGCTTGATAATTCTATCAAAGAAGAGGTAAGGTCGAAATTGTAATTTTTTTATTACACGGGATAACGTACATTTGTCAAGTAACCACATCTGAGATATGTATTGAGATACATATTATACAGAACTTAATATTAGAGAGTTATCAGACTTTTTTTTGTTATGATATAAAATATATATGACATAAGGTAAAACCCCCAGTACCTGCTCAGGAACCAGTACCTGCTCACTCCATGTATTTGTATATCTAGATTCACAAATTCAGATATATAAATCCATGGAGAGTGAGCAGGTACTGGTTCCTAAGCAGCTACTGGGGCTCTTACCTTACTAATTTTAATTTTTTTTTTACTTTGTTAAAGGATACATTGTATGATGATGATGATGAAAACGACAAAGAAAACTCAAATAATTCAGTCAATACTCCCGCGCAAAGTAAAACTCCAGTGGGGCTGAGTAAGATATTTGTAAATATAGATATACAAATACATGGAGCGAGCAGGTACTGGTATATGAGCAGCTACTGGGGCTTTTACCTTCTTACATGAATATAATAATAAATTAATTGTTTAAAAGTAAATATATTTTGTGTCTCACACATTCTAATATGACAGAACGGGCATTGTTGTGACATGAAATGAATGTATTTTATTTATATTTTCATTTAATTTAAATGCCAAGGCAACAGGCCGAATGGCAAAAATGGGAAGTTTTGAATAAAAGTACTGATATAATCATATCAAATAATGTAGATAGTTGTAATATAAATTGATGTAAGTTAATGACAATAACAATTTGATTTTAAAAATGATAATCGAATGCAGTAATAGAAATAGATAAAAAAAAAAAAAATAAATGAAAGTAAAAATAATCAGGAAATTTTTAGTCAAAATTTTAGATTTTAAGAATGTATCCAATGTAATAATCTAGCACACAAATTCCCTTCAATTACAAGGTTCATACAGCAATTGGAGGCTTTAGTTTTGAATGTCTCTGGGATGTTGGATTTAATGATCTCAATCAGTAACTCTCTCCCTTATTCGCCCTAAATGCAAGCAAATTTTAAAGAAATTATATTTAATAGCTGAATAAATCGAAATTTTTTTCGCAATAACTTTGTCATCACAAGACAGTTACTAGAAAAAAGAATTTAATTTTTCAAAAACAAAACAAAATTAATAAGTAGAACTTGAAAAAAAATAATTTCTCGTCACAATAATTTCTTTCCTATGAAGGGGGTTGGTTATATCCAGTTGCAAGTTAAAAAAAAACGCATTTTTTTATAAATTTTTTTTTTTAACAGACATTTTACTAAACATATATATAAAAAACATATAAACATAGCAAATCTCTTATACTTGAAGACCCGGTGTCCGCTTTTAAAACTATTAGATTGTAGTGCTCCTGCAGACGATCTCCTGGAGGTCATCCACAAAGAGGTGTCCAGCGGTAAGAATGATATCTGCGGTTTGAATTATCAGAAATGAAAAATTCTAGAAAATTTGTTTAATGGATAGATAAGTGCAGGTATTAATCGAAGGGATAGTAAAAACTTTGATTTTTTACAAAATGACGTCTTTTCGAAGGAAAAAATCGTTTTTTTTTCACGAAACTTTGCACTTTAAAGTGGCTTAAAAAATCGAAATTATTGTCAGAAACCTTATTCCTTCGATCATTACCCGACAAAAGCATCGAAAAAGATCGTGTGAAAATTTTATGCAGATCGGTCTAGCTGTTTCGTATATATTTTCCTCACCGACTTTGAAAACACAATTTTGAGAAAAATAGGTTTAAAGTTCTAAAAGAGATTCACACTTAGTTAATAATTACTTACTAATACGTGTTTATCTTTGTGAATATTTGCCAGATCAATTGGAAGTTTTTAGAGAATGTACTTAAATATATGTTGTGACATGGGAAATTTCCCACCTATATTTCAACTAGAGATTATTATTTTTTTTGAGTATTATTTAGCCTTGTGTGTTGGCCAAGCTGATGGATTACTGAGATTCGACAGGACTGTGTCGTCTCAAGTGGTTCCGGTCATAAAACAAAGCTCGAGGTAACATTTAAGCCGAACCGCGCCAAATAGTACTAATGAGAAATGGATGCGTCCGAACTAAATTTCGATGTATCAGATATAGAGTGAGTGATATAGTATGAATGAGAAAAGCGACCGGGCGAACCCGCATTTCAGTCGAGATCAACGACCGAGGAGACATCTGGGAGGAGCAGCGAGTAACTTGGAAGGCACGGAATCGGACTCCACGAACGACTGGAAGTTGAAACGGCGGGAGAGCACGTCGAGGCTCCACCTGAACGCCGAATGTCGAACTAAATTGGGAATTCGACCAATCATCGATCACGGACATTTATCGTACGACGGCTGATTGGACGCGCGGGGTGCTTTTTAAGATATTATCAAAATGATAATCACTCTACTCATGTCTGTCGATAAAATATTCATAACTATTGACACCATGCACCCCACTCTTTTTTTAAAATGAAATAAATTTTTTTTCATTTACACTATTATTAATTTATATTTATTGAAATTTTTAACACTATTCTTAATTTAAATTTATTAAAATTTATTTTCTATTTTTTTTAGTTTGGCTTTCTATAAAAAGCGTGTTTTTAGTTTTTTAAACTATTATTTATTTTTAACTCTTTAGTTTGGTTTATTTTTAATAATTAATTGCCTTATCGTTATGAACTCGAATGTGTTTTATATTTTCTCAGCTCGTTTCACAATTATTCTATGGTCTAATAATTCTATGTCCAACCTAAAGATAATGGTTGGAAATTAAAATTCCTGCCTTATCGACTATAGAGAAAAATTATAAAAAATTAAAATTAAAATTTTTGCCTTATCGACTATAGATGAAAATTATATAAATTAACAATAATCTTATTTTGCAAATTGAAAAATGGAATAATTTTATCAAATTAGTATATTGTCATCGGTCCTCGATAAATCTACAAAGTTTAACGAAATCTGGCCGTTTAAGTGAGTCATAAATTATTAATTAATTAAATTATTATTCCTATTAAATTATTATTTTTTTATTATTAAATTATTATTATTTCAGAGCCTGAGAAACGGCTACCACAACCAAGAAAGGGTGCAGGCGCGCAAATTACCCACGGAGAGTTATATACTGACATACTGACTGACAGACATACTGACTGATATACTGACTGACATACTGACTGACATACAAGTGAAGCTAATAAAAAAGCGTGTAAAAATACTTGGTGTTAATTAATTGAAACGCAATATTTTTTTTGCTATTGTTACTGAAAATTCAGCCGTTTTTTTTTTTGGCGAGGGAAAATTCAATCATTATTGTTAATTGAGAATTCGATAGAATTTATTAGTTACTGAAAATTCAGCCGTATTGTCGAACAAAAAGTTAATTATTATTGTTACTTGATAAGTCGACACGAGTTATTGTTAATGAAAATTCAGCCGTTTTTATTGTCGAAATCAAATTTAATTATTGTTGTATGAGAGTGTCGAATCGCCGAAGTGATTATTGTTGAGAGTGTCGTACCAGACAGTCAAGGACGACAGCATCAATTTTGTGACTGTCCGATCTCGCCGTTTCCGTGGGGAAACGCCATCGTCGAGGACATCTGCAGTCATCAGCACCGCCGACACCGGATTTTTAATTTGCTACCCATACCGAGGAGTCGACTGAGTGGGGTAAGTGCGGTCGCAGTTTGCTATTTCACCTGGGTGACTTCACCGCGTTCCGCGATTAGATTGAATTATCATCGATAAGCGCTTATTAAAAGTTATTTTTTTTTTTTGTCGAATTGATATTTACTCACGACTTCGGAATAAAGTCCGAAATTAGCGGTATACCGGAATTCAACAATTGCGTTGTTAAATTCCGGCTTCGGTGACGTCAACCAGGTACCCGGTGCCAAATTCTTTTGTAATACGTTGCTAGTAAAAATTGTGTATAGTCGTTGAGTTGTATCGTAAGTTTTGAGATTCTCTGTCGCAAAGCTAAATTGGCTCGATTAGAGGACCATCTCAGGGCGATAATAGGCACTACACCTCGAGCTTTGTTCCCGCAAATTACCCGACGGATAACAACGATCCCATTGAATAATCTATTGGTTATTATTTTCTTAATTTTTTTTCTCTGGCGCTATTATTGTTAAGAAATTCGAATTGTTGTTAATCAAAAGCCGGCGAAATAAATAAAAATTTCTTTTTTTTTTAATAAATTCGCCAATTGTTGTTAATCGAATCCGGCGAGATAAATAATTTTTTTTACAGATTAATAGTTTGTCGCTGAACGAACACGGCGAACAAATAAATTTTTTTTTGACTAATTAATTCGTAACTATTGTTAAGACGAATAAAGCGAAAAATAATAATTTCTTTATTTATTATTAATGAACTCCTGATTTGGAGCTCAGACGAAACAAGCGAAATAATTCTATTATTAATTATATTTTTTTGTTGTTAATTTCTTGTGTTCCCTGCGAAACTACTGTCGACTTGATTTTAGTGATTGCGTGCACGAATATTAAATTTTGCTTTCTTGTTTGCGATTGACTGCGGTCCAAATTCGATTGGCTATTATTTTGGCGATTTATGAAATTTATTTAAACAAAATATTATTTGTAGCGATTTTTTTTATTGATCTTATTCGTTCTTTTGTTATTTTTTTTTTGGAATTGAATCTGCGAATGTTATTCAACCTCGCTAATTATAGATAAATAAAGTGACTCGTAATCTACCTGCGCAAGTAATTTTTATTTATTATTTTAACTATTACCGAACCGTTTCCTTGCTCGTTTCGTAAACACTTTTGAATCTCTTCGCCTCGACCCGCCGCCCAACGACGATCAACGTGAACCACCGAACAGTGGAACGAAAGTTCCTGGCGCCCAACCATCAACGAACCAGGTAAGCCAAACATTTAGGTGGACCTATTCGGCGCTGTCGACGCCAGCGCAGCGAAAAAGCCATCATAATGTACATTCGGAAAATAAAAAAAAAAAAAAATTTTTTTTTGAAAATTCTAACTGGATATTAACCCCTTAAAGAGTAATATTTTCTCTCCGAAAAAAAAATTACGATATCTTTTTTAAATTTTAAATGAACAGCAAATAATTTTTGTAATTTTCTATTAATCTACAAATGTCTTTTGCTACAAAATACAAATTAATTAATACAATTTTTTAATAACTTTCACCAGTTTATAACCATTGGTACAACAAAGTTTACTAACGATGAGTTAGCAACAATAGTTTTAAAAAAAAATGAATCTACGTGCTGCTGCGATAACTAAGAAACTGTGGACTTATGAGCAACTAAAAATAATGTACGTCAAATGTCCAAAAGATGCCTTAGATGCTATTGTTGTTGATGGGAAACATTTAAAAAAAATTAAAGGTAAGTCACAAGGAAATTGCTATTAATAAATATATATATATATATATATGATAAATTCTGTATATCGCGTTACTAAAACTATAAGATCGTATCTCAAAATATACGCCTTTATGGCATTGCAGAACCAAAAGACCGTATAAAAATATTTTTTTTTGTTGCAGCCAACGTAAAAGTGTTGAAAACGTAAAAATCTATGGAAAAAAACAAAAAAAAAATTTAGTTTTGATACACGGCCTTTTTGTTTTAAGAAATAATTTTTTCAAAGTCATAAGGGCGTACTCTGTTTTTTCGATTTTCGAAGAATAAAAATTATATTTATTATTATTATTATTATGATTATTATTATATTTTATAATCATAACAATATTTTATAATTACAATTATATTTTTAAAATTATAATAATTATGATTATGATTATTATTCTTATAATTATAATAATATTTTATATTTATAATTATACTTCTATAATAAAGGTAGTAAAAGCTGTCGCACCATTACTTAATTTATTTGAAAAAATTTTATTTTAGTTAAAAAGCAAATTTCTTCATTTGATTTAGATCTAATCTTAAGTTTATTATTTTTTTGTAATTCAACAATAACGTAAAATATACATAGTTTCAGGAATTATTATTAACCTCGAATAATTTTACGGAAATCTTTAAGTGTCATTGTTATCGTACACAATAAAAAATTCACGAAAATTATTCACTCAATTAACACTTGAATCGTACATATAAAGCACTGGAATTAAATAGAAAATATTTGTAATTGAATTGTAGATATATTAACATGTAAAGAAAAAAAAAATAATATTTTTAAATTAAATTCAAATGCATTAATAAAATTTGGAGTTTTCTAAATTCCATTTTTTCATTCTCGAAAATTATACATATTTTTCACGTTAATTATTGAATTGAAAAAATTACAATAAATGTAAGATTCGATCCACAATTGAATAAAGAAATAATCTTTTTCACTTAAATATATATTTTTTCAGATAAATTAAGTAGTGATATGATCGTTGTTACTACTTTTGCCATTTTCATTCTAACTCTGACCTATACTTGATAATAAATCTAAAAAAACAGGATACGCCCTTATGACTTTAAAAAAATTATTTCTTAAAACCAAAAAAGTGTGTATCAAAAAAATTTTTTTTTGCCCTTCTGGCGAAAAGTGGCAACTTTCGGCCCGCTGCGCTAAACGCAGAGAACAAAAAAATAGTATTAAGCCTTGGGATGGGAAAGTTAGAAATGTCTCAGATCACATGTTATCAATAACATTGATTGAGACATAGTTATAACATGTGATCTGAGACATTTCTTACTTTCCCTCCCTAGGAGTGAAATCTACAACTTTGTTTTTTCCATAGATTTTAATGTTTTGAAAAAAGTGGCAACTTTCGGCCCGCTGCGCTAAACGCAGAGAACAAAAAAATAGTATTAAGCCTTGGGATGGGAAAGTTAGAAATGTCTCAGATCACATGTTAGTCAATAACATGTGATTTGAGACATAGTTAATAACATGTGATCTGAGACATTTCTTACTTTCCCTCCCTAGGAGTGAAATCTACAACTTTGTTTTTTCCATAGATTTTAATGTTTTGAACACATTTACTTAGGTTGGAATAAAAAAAAATTTTTTCTTCATACCTCAGTCGAAAGTACGTACTTTCGTCCCTAAATGCAGGGATGAAAGTTTAACATTTACTCCCGGCGAGAAATACATGTGCGCCCTCTGTAACGACGGGAGGAAAAATTTTCTCATGCATAGTTACACTCGTAACTTGGGACTATTTATTCCGTCGCTATAGCAAACTGTTAACCGCTGTCATTTCTGTTGCTACCTCTAACCTTTAAAATAATTATTAATGTTGTTTAGTCGTCTGTTAATTTAATATTAAAGTATTATTAATGTCAATTCAATACCTCAGTAAAAATGAATAATACGTTGTCATCTAAATGATATACAGAAGTTAGCTGTCAGCTGTCAATTTTGAAAATTTTTATAGCAAATCTATCATAATAAAAAAATGCTTTTAAAAATTTACACTTGTAATTTTTATTAATTTTCACATGTGGAATTTTTAAACTAAATTTTTTTATGATAATTTAATTGCCATAAAATTCTAAAAAAATTTTTAATGTCTGTCAACTTCAGTGTCATGTCATCTGATGAATCCACCAATATCAAAACTGTATATTTAGTGGAGATACAATTTTTAACTGCTCTAATATAAAGTTTGACAATTGTGTTTTTTATGGAAAGATTATTAATAACTCTGATCATTCGAGAAAAAATGAAAACGATAAAAAAAACGCAATCAGAGTTTTTAGCTTATAATATGTTTTGTTTTATAAATTTATAATCACTAATATAATTTGTTAAACTAATGAACGTAAATTTATCTTTGATAAAATGGAATCAATTTATTTTTAAAAAATATGACCAGGCTAGACTCTTCGAATGTATTTGATGCCTACCCCCACGACCAGCAGCACTCGCTTCGCTCGTGCCGCAAATGTCGAGGCAGGCATCAAGACATACTTATCTGCACTTGAAGTTAAAAAAAGTAAAATTGATAACGTACTTTCGACCGGCTATGAAGAAAAATCGTATACACTACACAGGCCAAAAGTTGAAATCTTGGTCCTGCACGTCATGATGCCCTCGGCTTCGCCTCGGGCATCATGACGCACAGGGCCGAAAATTCAACTTTCGGCCCTAGTAGTCTAATCTACTATTTATACGCCCCTTTGGCTCTGCAATGCCACAAAGACTTATATTTTGAGATACGCTTTTATGGTTTTAATAACGCGATATGTATATGTATAAGGGTAAAAAAAAAACTAACGGATTTCGTTTACTTTTTAGATCTGTGCTTGTACCTCCAGAAGAGGAAAGAGATAAAATATCAGCCCGGTGGCAGCGATGATATTAATCTATACTTCAAACATTGGCTGAGCGATACATTAAATGAGCATCGTCGACAACTCAAAAAAACTGAAAACTAAATTATCAACAAAATATTATTTGATTATTATTAATACATAAACATTTTATAAGATATTGTTATAAATATTTATTATGAATAATATATTTATTGCAGATCAATTATTTGCGATGAAGATGATTTATTATTTATACTTGATTTTTTTAATTTTGCAGGCTTCTTCGAAAATTATGAGATTAGATTTTAGTTTCACTGTAATTTTACTTTGAATTTTTTTTAATGTTATTGTAATTTACTCTTAATTTACTCAGAGGCCAATTTGACATTTTCCGATTGCGTTCTGCTTCATGCGAATTCCACATTGATTTCACTCTGATTTTATTACGGGTTTATTCTGGTGTTATTTTGATTCTATTTTGGTTCCGTTCTGATTTCATTCTAGTTTCATTTTGATTCCGCTCTGTATTCATCTTGATTTTATTGTGAATTCACCTTGATTCTACTCTGGTTCCATTCTGGATTTATTCGGATTCCAATTTGATGCCACTCTGTATCCACCTTGATTTTATTTTGAATTCACCTTGATTTTACTCTGGTTTTATCCTAGTTCCATTTTGATTCCGTTCTGGATTCATCTTGATTTTATTTGAAATTTACTTTGATTCTACTCTGGTTTTATTCTGACTTCAGCTCAAATCCACTTTGATTCTGTTTTAGTTTCACTCTAACTTTACTATGGTTTCATGCTGGAAAAATGGCACAAAACCATTCTGGAAACACTCTGGAACCATCATAATTCTATAATGTTTCCAGAATTTTTCCTAACTGTTGTCAGAATGATTTTAAAGTCGCAAGGGTTAGTCTTTTACAGTATCCGATCAATAAAAAATTTAATTGTTTTATTTTTATGAATCTTTTCTACCTATGTTTTTAGAAATTTTTTTAATTTTTCGACCAACACAATAATTATTTACAACGGCATGTGTGTATTTTTTTCAGATCATTCTGAGTAATTTATTACGACATATAGTGTTTCCGAAAATTTCGACAAGTTGTCACTTAAACGAAAATAAAACAATAAAGAATTACTCGAAAACATCATTTTTTGATCGGAAACATATTAGTTATTTGAGGTAATTATAAAAATTCTATAATTCATACAGAATTGCTTAAATCACAGATATTTTTTTGTTTCCATAATTGATCTTCCGCCATTTGTGTGACAATTTGTTGAAGGATATAATTTAGCAATGAATTCTCAGAAAATTTCAGTGATGTGAGCTTATGTAAATCGTCAAAAATTTTTTTCTACTTACCTTCATTATGCCGGGTATCTACTTCTGCTCCGATTGTTTATAAATAACTGGTTGCACACTTTTTCATTGTCATTTTTATCCAACTGATGTTCTATTAGAACACCATAATTTATTTTTCAAACCACTTTAAATTACTTAATCGTACATTCCGTCCGGAAGATTTATTATGTCAAAGTCTTTCATATCATTTTTAATTTTTCTGTCAATTAAAAACTATATTTACTTGTCGTTAAATTTATTTTTACAGACGCTATTATTTTGTGTTATTTATCATTTTTAAACTCTGAATTATTTTTGACTGTTAGCGAACGAGCTATTGAAGCCTGAATTTAAAAAAAATCAATTTTTAATTTTTTTAGGTAATAGTAAATACGTGCTATCTGAAAAATTTAATGGTTCAGGGACTCGATAGTAACATTGTAATAAGAAATTTTGTGTACTTTTTTGAATAATAATTAGTTTTTAATTTATTATATATAGCATTCATTTATTTAACTATTTGATACTGTAAAGCGTATTTGAAGAGGCTTGATTTTTGTTGTGATAATATCATCATCACTGCAATTATTGTAGTTATTACAGTGCAATTTTCATATTCTCGTGATTATGTATAGACATTGACAAGATTATTTGTGATTGATATTATAAATTAACATTAGTAACACAACGAGTATTTCTTCATAGTTTTTATTTAAATCTAATTCAAATTATTTTTCATGTCATATACGTCTACGTATTTACAATTAACAAAATAGTGGCTAATATACTGAATTTGTATGAAAGAATGAAAAAAATCGATCATGAACTAGTTCAATTAGTATTTATTTTAAATTATATTTTCTCAGCAGTCAAAATACACTATTCATTACATTACATGTAGCAGAAAACTTTTACGGACCTCTGCAGAAAAGCTATTTTAATTGATCAACCAATTTTGTATATTTTTGTAATGGACATTCTGCATTTGAATATAGAAAGAGTTGTTAATTTATTTATTTTTAAAAGTAAAATAGACAGACTAATATCTTAACTAAGTAGAGTGTACATAATTTAATTCATTATATTCAATTATACTCGTATTTTATAGTAACGATTACAAAAATACAAGTAATATAAACATAAAAAATTTTAGTATCTGCTAAAGAATTTCAAAGAGCAATTGTAAATCCCCATTTAATTATTCCTATATAATGTTTTCATGAATAACATATTTGAGATGGAGCAGAAAATTTTCTCTCATATTGTATATTCCATTAGTAAGGCTGTTTTTTATGTTATTTCATGATAGTATCTATTTATAATTGAAAAAAATTCTGCTGTTTGAAAATGTATTCACTACACATCCGCAGACTCGGTAGAGTCTGGCGCCAAGTTAAGTTCTATATCGAAAATCATAAATTTAAGATATATCATCTGCTAAAAAGGTTTCGTTGAAAGAAGATTTTTTCTTTTGGATTTTTCTAACTTATACCGCTCCGTACTAAAAAGTAATAAGATAAAATTAGTTCTAGAAAACCTGCTTTATAATCATATGTCAGTCTAATGAACCGAAGTCCAGAAGAAAAATTTTTCTCTTTAAAAAACAGTTTCTAGAAATGTTATGTAAAATTCATCATTTTTAACATAATTTTAGCAATTACTTTAGAACTGCTCACAATATAAAAAAACTATAGAGACAAAACTAATTTCAAAAAACCTACTTTATAATATGTCAGTCTAATATGACATATAATAATATGTCAGTCTAATTCGTCAAAATCCAAAAAAAAATTTTTTCTCTTGTAAAATTAGTTTCTAGAAATTATATGTAAAATTCATCATTTTTAAAATAATTTTAGCGATTACTTCAGAACTGCTCACAATATAAAAAAACTATTGGAACAAAACTATTTCTTAAGAACCTGCTTTATAATAATAAGTCAGTCTAATGAACCAAAATCCAGAAGAAAAATTTTTCTCTTGTAAAAACAGTTTATGGAAATGTTATGTAAAATTCATCATTTTCAGAATAATTTTAGCGATTACTTTAGAACTGCTCTCAATATAAAAAAAATATTGGGACAAAACTAGTTCTAAAAAGCCTGCTTCATAATAATATATCAGTTTAATTCATCAAAATCCAGAAAAAACATTTTTCTCTTGTAAAAACCGTTTCTAAAAGTGTTATCTGAAATTCATATTTTTTAAAATTATTTAAGAGATAACTTTGGAACTGCTCATAATATGAACAAACTATTGATACAAAACTAATTCTGAAATGCTTGCTTTACAATAATATGTCAGTTTAATTCATCAAAATCCCGATAATAAATTTTCCCCCTATTGAAACAGATTCCGAAAATAAATACGTTTCAAATAATCTCATGAAATATACTTCTTTTGTATATTTTAAAATATACTTGTCAGATATATATCGCAGAAGGCCCTCAAAATCAGATATATATCGTATAAGGTCCTCAAAGTCAGATATATATCGTAGAAGGCCCTCAAAGTCAGATATATATCGTAGAAGGTCTTCGAAGGTGAAGATATATATAAAATCATTAATATCCAATTAACTATGTTAAATAATATAATTTAATTAAGAATATATACTTCAGGACATTACTTAGGATCTATGTATACGAAAATCTCAGCCACCATTTTGAAGTACTCGAAGCCCGTATTAAACATATATATTTTATAACGCAGAATTTTTAAGGTCGATCCAGGTGTTCGATCGCTACAGTGTTCCCCGCTCCCAGACCTTGGTGGGAATCGCCAATTTATAATCGGGTTTTCCTTTGGGTTTTACGGGAACTTACTTCTTACTAAAATTCTAAATTATACTTCGGTATCTTCCCGATTTTTGGTTTCTGGTCTCAATAAAATTAGGGCGCCAGGTAATTTTTCATCACTGGAATTACCAAACCAGTGAAAACGTAATCGGATAATTTTTATTCGCTAGGAATTATCAAACTAGCCAAAATCAAACTAAAAACATGAACATAACCGTAAACGTAGCCAAAACTTAAACGAAATTAGATAATTTTTTATGGCTAGAAATTATCAAACTAGCCAATAAACGTAAACGTAACCGGAAACACAAAACTTAACAAAATATAGACTAAATAACCAACAATCAGAAAGACAACGGGATACCTCGAGGTTGCTTAGTGTGCTGGTTTGTGGAGAGAGGGTGAGATTCGAGTAGAGAGTGAATCCATGATTGCAATGACTTTATTCGTAACACCATAAATTTTATGCTCAACCAAATCCTTATTTATTTAACAAAAACTTTAACCCAGATAACAAACTTGAACATAACTACGACCAAATTATCGGAACGATATAACTAACAATAGGAAACGCTATAGTCATGTTACAGACTCTTACTCTTATAAAATTAAACAAATAAAATGAATAAATCTTCAAATAACAATCCCAAATAAATAAATGAATCTAATCAACTTGAACAATATTCTCAAATAAATCTGTCAACGTACTCTAAATTATTTACAACATAAAAATATTCTATAGAATCGGCTATCTAATGTCTCATAACCAAGAACTCGATTATTAACGCTCAAATTACAATAAATAAAGCGATCTCATACCTTTTTGAAACAATGTCGATGCTGAGTAACTTTTTTATTTTATTTCTAACAACGTTATAAATCTGTATTTTTATCTGGAGCCAAAAATAAAATGCAAAAGACTGAAACCTTAACCTGGAACTGCCAAACTCTACGCACGTCCGATCACCTGAAGTGACTAGCGGCAACTCTCAAACGCGACTGTACTCTACGAAGTCCAAAACTCGACTGTGTAACGTGACTCACTCACAACTAAAATCTCTATAAACAATTAATTCTCAAATATTTTAAATCTTTAATCAAACCCTTGAGGCTCTGAGTACGGATATTCTTTTGATGGATGTTCTCCAGGAACTGACTACGGCTGGGATCGAAACTCAAAACGTAAACGTAACATTAAACAAAAGTAGATAATTTTTTATTCGCTAGAAATGATCAAAACTAGCTAAAACGTAAACTTAACCGAAAACTTAAATTGATCCCCTATGCTTTCGCCATATTCATTTACGTTGGAGCGCTGACATCTCAACCAGACAGGCATTCCACCTGGAAGTCTCAAAGGGTTAGACTGGTGTCTAACGTCAAACGAAACCGGGTGACTTATAGTCCCGCTCCACGGTAACGCTGACTTACCCACGTCCTCTGCAACCTCAAAACCCAAAACTAAAAATCCAGAACTCGAAACTCAAAACTCAAAATCCGAAACAAAACTCAAAACTCAAAATTCGAAACCCAAAACTCAAAATAACTCAAAAATAGTTCAATAAAACCCTTAAATGACTTGACCTCAATATTTTTCACAACTTGACTCTAAAACTGACTCTACTCTTAAAAATCCTAAAATCTCAACTGTAACATTAATTCTCTAAATTCACTCTAAAACTATATCTTCGTTACTCGGTATCAACACTCACTTAATTCACAAAACAATTTTCTTTAATCTTTAAAATTATATTTTCTACGGTATTTGGCCTTGAAATATCAGCTTAAAACTACAAAAATTCGTTGGCGCTAGTGACGTTCATTTTAAATAGACCCCGGTCGTTAAAATAACGTCACAACTCCTCTCTCCCTGGGGGTGCTTTTCGATACGTTGATGTTGTCCTTCGCTGAACGTTGGTGTTATCCTTTCTGAACGTGGATGTTGTTGACCATATTGATTCGATAATTGGCTTGACTGTGTGACTTGAGCTTCTCAACACTGGATCCGGTCCATTGCTTTGGTGGTTGTTGACGGTCTAATGGCACTACGTGCTCTTGTCTCCACTTGGTGTTCGTAACTGGATTTCTGCGGGTTCTACAGCTCGCAGAAAAATTCATTTCGCCGTTTTGTAACCGCCTGTAACGTTTTATTTAATAAACTTCATGTAACTTTTAACCCTGGGCCGCACTGTACTCACGTCGCCTTGGCGAGGTGTTATCTCCAAACATGTATCGAGAACGAGTGATAAACTCAACTGTAACTGTATTATAAGGTATCTGTAACCCGTGGGTCGAAACTCTCAGCGTCGGTCTACGGGTGACCTCTGCCCCTCGTTTCGTTTTGGAGCTTTCCTCAGCTGCTCCCATGGGACGTTTCCTCCATACTCTCGTCGGTATGGACCCATTGCTTTCCACGCCTCACTGCAGTGTGGACAGGTCCGAGCGGTTTCACCAGCTCTACCACACATCTGGCAGAAGATGGTCCTCTTTTCGGGACACTGACTGTACGGATGACCCTCTTTTCGGTAGTTCCAGCATTTTCGTGGCCTGCCTTGCCACGTAAATGGTTTTTCGCTCTCCCGGTTGGTCGATTTGGATCGCTGGCTTGGTGGAACTTTATTCTTCCCGTCCTCTTTCTCCTTGTCTGTAGCGTAGCGAGTCTTTGCCTTTTCCGGCTCGGTCTCTCGGCGCTGACTGAACCTTCCTCGTTCCCTTGAGGGTGAGTATCGTTGGTCTTCAGTTGTTGTGACCCGTCCGGATTCCCGGGCTCTTTTTAGCCGCTCGTTTGCTGACACTGGTGGTCTCAACGGCTGCCACCAAGGGCTGGTGTTGTATCCGAGTCGTCAGCTGGAACCTGGAGCCTGTTCCCGGAGATCAGTGAGTCAGTTTCGATGACCTCCATCGGGACTTCGACGACATCCGTCTGGGTGCTCGCGTGACTCGTCGATGGTCCTGCCTGTACCGTTGCGTCTTGTTCGAGTGAGTCTGATTTCGATTCTTCTGACACCCAAATCTTATCACCGGACAATTTCTGGAGCGGGCATGTGCCATCTTTCTTATGGCTCATGCGGACTACCATCTTCCCTAGAGCTTTGAGGAATCCGGATTTGTAGTAATCTAACCACCTCATGTACCCAGCATATGGGCGGATGGGGGCCCAAAACTGGTCTTCAGGCAAAACCCACGGTAATTCCTCCGGTATCTCATCGTAGATACTCTCGTAGTCGTCATCGCCTTGATTTTCTGCAGTTGGCTCCTCTATTACGGAGTCGTCATCGGAGTTGTCGATGACCATCTCTAGGTCGGCCATCTCTTGAGCTAGACTACGTTCTGACATTCAGGATCTGTAATATAAACTTTAGTAAACGGTAACGACGATGCTTGACTATAACTAAAATGAAATCAACTGTAACAGGGAAAGGAACCTATAACTAGGAGGTAGGATTATTCTGAGGGAACGTAAGGCTTTAAATTCTGAATCGAGTAGTTCCCCACCACTCTTCCTTCTAAATCACTGAGCTCATAAACGACTCTCGAAATTTTTCGTGAAACTCGGAATGGACCATGAAATTTATCACTCAACTTAGCTGCTATTTTCTTAGCTGGATTAGATAGCGCAAAGTGCTTTTTCCATACCAACTCTCCGACTTGGAATTCACGTGCTCGATGTCGTTGGTTGTAATAATGAGCTTGTCTTTGAAAAGCTGTATCTAAGGCGTGCACGATGCTGTTCCTCAAGTTGTCCAACTGCCTCATCCGTGCTTGCCAATTTTGTACCGGACGATGTACTATGTCGGGGTTTCCCAACAGGTCTTGTCGTAACGGTGCTGTAGTCGCGGGCTCTCTTCCCATGTTTAGGAAAGCTGGCGTCGCCTGGATAGAACTATGGAAAGCTGTATTATGAGCGAAGCGAAATTGCAAGATGTGTTGGTCCCACGCTTGATGATTTTCATTTAAAAACGCTGTCATCATTGTCTTCAAAACTCGGTTTACTCGCTCTACTGGATCGGCTTGTGGGTGGTATGGTGGTGTTGTCATGTGCCTAATTCCCACACGCTCTGTCAGTGCTCTGATATCTCGGTTTACGAATTCCGAACCGTTGTCAGTAAGTAGCACTTGTGGTGCTCCCCATCTCAATATGACTAAATCTTCCAGAGCTTCACTGATTGCTGCACCTGTAGCTCTTCTGAGTGGCTTTAACTCGATCCACTTAGTGTACAAGTCTTGGATGACTAATAAGTAAGAGTAGCCTTTCCTACTTGTAGGTAATGGACCCATAATATCTGTAGTGACCATGGACCATGGTTCCTGAACAAACTTCTTACCCATGAAGCCTGCTGGTGGTGCTTGCTCGACCTTTGTACATCGACAGACTTCACATTGTCGCACATGTTTCACTACATCCTGGAACATATTTGGCCAATAGTATGTATTGGCCACCCTTTTGTAGGTTTTGTCGACTCCCAAGTGTCCCGCTTCTGGTGTTGAGTGACACTCGGTGATGGCTCGTTGGTGATGCACTTTCCTCATGACTAGTTTCCATGCATTGAGGTCTTTTAATTCTGCCTCTGCGAACTTCGAGGGTCTGTGGAAATATAATTCTCCCCCATCGATTCGCCAGTCTGGAAACTTGTCAGGCCTTCGTCGTACATCTCTTTCACGTCGGTCGTATCAGCGATCTATATCGTCACCTATCACTGCAAGGATTTCATCCTGCCCTTCTGGAATTCTGGATAAGGCATCTGGAACGTGGTGTAGAGCTCCTTTTCGATGAACTATGGTGTATCGGTACTCCATGAGCCCTAACGCCCATCTGGCAAGTCTACCTGTTGGATTTTTGAGGTTGTGAAGCCAACGTAGACTACTATGATCTGTAACAACTGTGAACTCGTACCCTTCTAAGTAACACCGAAACTTGCGGATAGACCAAATGACTGCAAGGCATTCTTACTCGGTGACGGTGTATTTTCTCTCCGCGTCAGTCAGGGTTCGACTCGCATAAGCGATAACTCGTTCTTGATCGCCAATAAACTGTGTCAGGGCTGCGCCCAGTCCTACTGAGCTGGCGTCAGTCTGCAAGGTGAATGGTAAACTGAACTCGGGACACGATAATATTGGGGCTGAAGTCAGATATTCCTTTAACGTCTGCATAGCTGTATCCTGTTCGGGACCCCAGTTCCATGGTTGGTCCTTTTTCAGCAGTTTTGTGAGTGGAGCCGCGATGGTAGCGAACTCCGGGATGAACCGTCTATACCAAGACGCCATGCCTAAAAATCTCCGCAGCTGCTTGATGTTGCGCGGGCTTGGAAATTCTTTCACTGCTGAAGTTTTCTCTGGATCGACCTGTAACCCTTCGGAATTGACGAGAAATCCAAGATAACGGACCTCGGAGCAGCATAATTCGCTCTTCTCTCGGTTGATTGTTAGTCCGGCACCCTGAAGTTTCTCTAACACTTTCTTCAACCATTTCAAGTGTTCCTCATATGTTTCTGTAACGACAATAATGTCATCCAGGTATACGAAAACGTTTGGATACATTTCTAGACCAATGAGTTGGTCTATCATCCTCTGGAAGGTTGCTGGAGCATTAGTTAAGCCAAAAGGCATTCTTCGAAACTGGAACAATCCTCTACCTGGTACTACAAAGGCTGTTAACGGTCTGGAGCGCTGCGTAACTTGGATCTGATAATAAGCTTGACTAAGATCAATAGTCGTGATGTATTTAGCTTGTCGTAGGTGATCCAAAATACCAGTCATGTTTGGTATCGGATACGCGTCTTTCTTAGTGACGGCATTTAACATTCTAAAGTCGATACAGAATCGCCACTTCCCATTCGGTTTCCGTACCATGACGACGGGGCTTGACCAATCGCTGTCGGATACCTCGATGACGCCTTCGTCTAACATTTTATCGACTTCTTTCCAAGTACTCTCCTGGAGTATGGGCGTCACGTTGTACGGTTTTTGTTTGATCGGTGGATGATCTCCGATATCTATATTGTGTTCTACCAAGTTCGTCATCTCAAGTTTTTCTGATGGTAGAATGTTATGGTCCAGGAATTCCTGTAGCTGTTCCTGTTGTTCCACTGTAAGAGTCTGGATACCGCAGCAAATAATTGCACATGATGAAACCGTTCCTTTTACGAACTTATATTTTTCCTCGGGCTTTGAGCTGAAATACCATAGGTCAGCTGAGAAGTCGATTACCATCTCAGCTGCTCTTAAAAAGTCCAATCCCAACACACAAGGTTGAGACAAGGAGGGCATCCAGTATATTTGTGCTGTAACTAAACGTTTCTGTAACTGTATTTCCGTCGTAGTCGTTTGATTAACTCGCTGCTCCTCGCCATTGGCGAGTATAACTCGGCGCGTAGGCACCAGTTCGGTTGGCAAGTTCAAACGAGTTACTAGAGCAATTCCTTCGGGTCCCAGGAACGATTTGGATGCTCCTGAGTCCAATAGAGCTTCTAATGGTTGGTCACCGATGTATATCATGACGTAGAAAGCTGCTGGAGACTGGTTGTCTCGTTTCATGGAATTATTCTGTAGCTGGGAAAAGTCGATAATAACCGGAATTTTATTGGCCTAACTTATTTTACGTTGACAAAAATATTTGAGTAACTAAAAAAGATATTTTATTTTCCTTTTCTCTGTACTGTTTACTCGGAACTATAAAACTAACAAACTTAAGAAATAACTTTCACGTATTACAAAGGCTAATCTTTTACACAAGCATTGGATTAAACTTTATCTCTAACATTCTTTGAATAATTCTCAATAACCTATAACTCAAATACCGCGAATAAAATTCTTGCAACAAAATTATGGATCTTAAGGTGTTGTTTCTCTCATTTCGCAGGCCCGTACGTTGGACACCAATTTATAACGCAGAATTTTTAAGGTCGATCCAGGTGTTCGATCGCTACAGTGTTCCCCGCTCCCAGACCTTGGCGGGAATCGCCAATTTATAATCGGATTTTCCTTTGGGTTTTACGGGAACTTACTTCTTACTAAAATTCTAAATTATACTTCGGTATCTTCCCGGTTTTTGGTTTCTGGTCTCAATAAAATTAGGGCGCCAGGTAATTTTTAATCACTGGAATTACCAAACCAGTGAAAACATAATCAGATAATTTCTATTCGCTAGGAATTATCAAACTAGCCAAACTCAAACTAAAAACATGAACAAAACTGTAAACGTAGCCAAAACTTAAATAAAATTAGATCATTTTTGATGGCTAAAAATTATCAAACTAGCCAATAAACGTAAACGTAACCGGAAACACAAAACTTAACAAAATATAGAATAAATAACCAACAATTGGAAAGACAACGGGATACCTCGAGGTTGCTTAGTGTGCTGGTTTGTAAAGAGAGGGTGAGATTCGAGTAGAGAGTGAATCCATGATTGCAATGACTTTATTCGTAACACCATAAATTTTATGCTCAACCAAATCCTTATTTATTTAACAAAAACTTTAACCCAGATAACAAACTTGAACATAACTACGACCAAATTATCGGAACGATATAACTAACAATAGGAAACGCTATAGTCATGTTACAGACTCTTACTCTTATAAAATTAAACAAATAAAATGAATAAATCTTAAAATAACAATCCCAAATAAATAAATGAATCTAAACAACTTGAACAATATTCTCAAATAAATCTGTCAAATAAATCTGCCAACGTACTCTAAATTATTTACAACATAAAAATATTCTATAGAATCGGCTATCTAATGTCTCATAACCAAGAACTCGATTATTAACGCTCAAATTACAATAAATAAAGCGATTTCATACCTTTTTGAAACAATGTCGATGCTGAGTAACTTTTTATTTTATTTCTAACAACGTTATAAATCTGTATTTTTATCTGGAGCCAAAAATAAAATGCAAAAGACTGAAACCTTAACCTGGAACTGCAAAATCTACGCACGTCCGATCACCTGAAGTGACCAGCGGCAACTCTCAAACGCGAATGTACTCTACGAAGTCCAAAACTCGACTGTTTAACGTGACTCACTCACAACTAAAATCTCTGTGAACAATGAATCCGAACAAAAACAGTTTCACTGTAAAAAAATTGCGCCAAGTCCACGTTCATAAAACTCATCTCAATAACGTTTGCACTTTACAAAAAAAATAAGACTCGATATAATAATTGTTATTCTCTACAAAAAAAGTGAAATACAAAAAAATACCAAGAATCTATCATAATGTTAAAAAAATTGAAAGAAAATTTGTTGAAAATTCAAAAATTAAAAAAAAGAATTTTTTTATCGTACTTGGCGCGCGTCATTGAGTACCCCAAATTTTTTCAGGATAAATGAACATCCTTTTAATGATTAAAAATTTATAAGTAAGTCAACCTATAAAATGCATGAATTTAATTAATCAACTATTATTATTTAATAATAATTTACAAAATTTAGGTAAAATCGACATCTCATACGTATGTTATTTGAAATTTTTTAATCTTCCAGACATCATTTATGATTTTACTAAAACGCCCTCTCATGTTTGGTTATGAAAACTACTTCAAAGTGGATACAATTGAGTGCTCTAGAAAAGAAAACATATGTCTGAATAAATTGAGAAAATGCGTTGTGATTGCCAAAAAAAATGTGTTAATTACAATTAAACTAAGCAATATCAAGTTTCTTTATTGAAGCTTAATGACAGAGCTGACAAAAATTGAATTCAAAAATTTTATATAATTTCAGTTGATTTCACCACACCACCATATTGATAGTTATGTCCACTAAAAATTAAAAAAAAAATTTACAAACGGATTTTTTCACTGGAACTGATAATTAATCGAGTAAGCAGTGTTTTTAATGAGTTGAGTATGCTTGACTAATGTAAATTTATAAGTATAAGAATGTATGAAATCATATATTATGTAATTAGAGCTGATCAGCCTGAATATGTATAACTATACATAATTACATAAAATCGAGCAAAATCGTTTTTTCTCGGGTTAAAATTCTTCCAAAAAAATTTGGGGTACTCAATGACGCGCGCCAAGTACGATAAAAAATTTTTTTTTTAATTTTTAAATTTTCAACAAATTTTCTTTCAATTTTTTTAACATTATGATAGTTTCTTGGTATTTATTTGTATTTCACTTTTTTTTTGTAGAGAATGACAATTATTATATCGAGTCTTTTTTTTTTGTAAAGTGCAAACGTTATTAAGATGAGTTTTATGAACGTGGACTTGGCGCAATTTCTTTACAGTGAAACTGTTTTTGTTCGGATTTTTCAATTTTTTGTAATTGAGATGGTTATAAATTTGAATTTAACACATCAACGCTGAATAATTTGAAAAGAATAATAATAACAATAATGGTGATAAATGTTATTATCACAATTATTTTTATATTCAATTTTTTTTCATCACTATGATTATTTTCAGTATTATCTCTAATTAATGTCATAGATGATATTATCTTCATTATAATAATTATTATTTTTTTGTTGTTTATTGCTGTCGTCATATTTATGTCAGTAAATACAGTGAATGCTGTTAAAAGTTACATTAGTTTTGTCTCAATTTCTCATGAAACGGTAACAAGAACGAGAAAGACAACCTGGATAACTTTGAACCGCTTCCACTGTAATATAAGTCATCTAACTCATCATTAATATCAGTACTATGTAAAGAATATTGTCGTTTCAAACCTCCCACAATTAGCCCGTGATGCCACCTACAGGCAAAAATCATCAAAATAAATATCTTAGTATCATTGAAAATATTTTGATTTTTTTGTCATTTAAAAAGTTTATTGTCCAAATGTAATACTGTTCAACTGGAATTGAAAAGTCAATAAATAACAAAATAAGTACAGCAACGACACTTTATTCTATTAACATCTGTGAGAGTCTTTAAGATTTCACTTCACTTTTCTACGTTACCAACCTAAATCTTACAATAGCTGTATTTTTCATAGCAAATTATCCTCTTGAAGCTACAGTTTATGTAAAAATATTTCCAACGCAGCCCCTGACGGGTGTAAGTGCAAGCTGCGAAATGTCTTTTTTTAGCTTTAGTCTCCCTTTAGTCTAGTAAAGGATTATTATGCATTCTCAAAATATTTAGTGAAACTGTTGTTACTGAATAACTAAATGCATCAAACGCATAATTATATTAGGTATCATCTAAAAATTATGATTATTTGAAACCCGCTCAATTGAATAATAGTGCCACCTACAGGCAACGACCAACAGATCATAAAATATGTAAACCGTCCAATGAAAATTTTCTAGACCTTGAACAGCTACTAATCCGAAGAAAGTAGAACTCAAACAATGCTTAGATTGTTCTGTGTTTAGTTTAGGTAATAAATAAAATTCAATAAGAAAAAAATGTTTGAGAATGTAGACATATAAGAATGTTTAGTAGTTTATACGAAAAATTTTGTATTCATATGAAAATTTTAACATTATTAATTTAAGGTTTATACTTTTCCCGCGCAAAATTAAAAAGTCACAAATAAATGGATTATTGCAGGCAAAGATATTATTATATAAAAGGTCGTATGTTCGTTAATTAAAGAGCTCAAATCCTGATCAAAAAATTATTTTTTTTTTTTTATAGTACTAGTAGCATTAATAAACTTAATATAACTAAGAATCGTTTAATCTTCAGTTTTAATCAATAAACCAGATGAACAATGGGAATTTTAAATTTTTTATATATATAAAGAAATTTTTAACGATTTTTTTTAATCAAAAAAATTGTTAATTTAGATTAAATACGTCAATTCATAATAATTAAATAATAACAATAATTATTATAGTAATAATAATAATAATAATAAATATTAATATTACCATTATTTGTAACATCAATTTATTATTACCGATATAATTACTTTTAATATATTGTAACCATTATTATTTTAAGCTTTGTCGATATTATAATTTTAGTATTATAACTATTATTACTTTTGGTTTTGTCGATATTACCATTATTATAAATATTACTTTCATTATTTTTATTTGTTATTATGATATGATTACAATTGAGGAGCTGATTTTCAAAAGGGAATCTTTTCATATTTTAAAAAAAGCAGTTTTTTGAATTCTTAAATATTTATTACTTCAAGAATTATGAAGATTCCTAAATCAAATTGTAGCTTCATAACCGATAGCACTTTATGGCAAAATTAAAAAAGTTCGATAAAAATATTTACAATTGGAGATAATCAGTTCTGTGTCTCGATTAATCAAAAATGAAAAGATACCATTTTAAAAATCAGCTCCTAAATTATCATTTATTATTATTATGATATTGTTGCTAGTAAATAAGACAATGCATCAAACGCATAATTACAATACGAATTATCTAAAAATTATGATTATTTGAAACCCGCTCAATCGAATAACAATGCCACCTACAGGAAATGACCAAAAGATCATAGAATGTACACTGCTTAATGAGAATTCTCGAGACCCTGAACAGCTGGTATATCCGAAGAAAGTAAAACTCAAACAATGTTTAGCGTATTATCTATTTGGTCTGGTTAATAAATTAAATTAAATTAGAACAATATGTTTAACAACATACACATAGGTTGTTGGATAGTTTAGTTAGTAGTTTACTCTGTAAATTTTTTTGTATTCATAAGAAATTTTTTTACATTCTTAATTTAAAGTTTGTACTTTTCCCACGGATATGAAATGTTCATAAAATTATTATAAAAATAAATTAAACTTTTATTTTCCGCAAAGAAACTAGTAGCATCGATAAAATTTCATGAAAATTAGTCGCGTATATCTTTTGGATGAGATTGATAGACTTGAATTATCAATCATAACATTTATATTTTATAAAATCGTAGGAACAGATTTTTATATTTTTTGTAATTTAGGAAATTGTGAATTTGGATTTAATACCACAATCCTTAATAATTTAATAAAATAATCTTATTGTTCAATATTATGAATGCAATTATTTTTAACATCAATCTATTGTTATCATTATAATAACTATCAGTATTATCTTCATTTTTATTGTTATTATTAGCATGATCATTTTTATTACATATTATTATTATCATAATTATGTTGTTAGTAAATAATACGATTCATCAAACTCATAATGAATATAAGCATTATGTACAGAATATTGTCGTTTTGAATGTCCGCGTAGTTTGGTCGCAGTATAGCAGTGCCACCTATGTCTGTAGAACACTCGAACAGAATTACTAAGGCAATGATCAGCTGACTATTACATAGAAACTAAACCCAAACAATGTGAGCTCTTGTAGATATTGACTCTAGTTAATAAATAAAACTTAATTTAAAAAAAGTTAATTTAAAAAATTCATATGTAAAGTTGATAGTAAATTCTATAGATTTTGTTCAAAAAAAAAAATTTCAACATTTTATGTGACTGAAAAAATTTTCAATTCGAATTATGTACTTTTGCCGCGGATAATAAGTGCACAAACAATTGTAATAGAATCAAATTGAACTTTTATTTTTCGTAGTGTAACTAATAGCATTGCTAAAGTTCATGTAAGTAAGCCGCGTATATTCTTACCCAGATAGCAAAATGACGTCCCAAGTCAGTCTGTATGAACTCCGATTTATGATTCGGATGTCAGATCTTACGTTTAGACGACGTCTTGAAGACCCCCTGAAGAAGTCGAATGCGCCACCTAACGTAGACATTAGGACCTCATCAAAAAGAGCTCTTAAGGAGCTCTTTTTTTTTGAACTCACAAAAATGAATAACTAATGAGCTCTCTTAACTGAATTCACAAGAAAAGTTCTTAATGAATTATTTTTTGGAGTTCTTAAAAAAGACGTTAAAAAGAATTCATACCTAAGAAGTCTCAAATATGATTTCTTTTGGAATTCGTTTTCCAGATAATAATTAGTAGGGTGAATGTATCGATTATTGATATTTTATATAAATTTTTGAATCTACTAATTATAACTCTTTTTATTAAAACTCTTAAATATTTCAACTATTTTGTTAAAAAAGCTATAAGTAAATTTACAATAATAACAAAATCATATACGTATTAGAAATATCAAACAATAACTACAGAAAATTCTCTTTTAAATAAAGTATCCAAAACCGATACAGGTACTGGACAAATTTGAAGAAATTAAACGAATTTGTTCTAAATGAAACTAAAATTTATTTTAATAATTATATAGCAATGAACGCAAGTTATATTTATATTTTAATAATTATATAGCGAAGAACGTGAGTTATATTATTTTATAATATATCTAAAATGCTATTAAAAGTATGAAAAGTAGAATAATCAAATGACACTTTTAAATTAAGAAAAAAAAATTATTGAGTGCTGTGTTTGTCACTAGATTTTTTGACTCGATCACTCGCATGTTGCAGCCAAGACATAATTGCTTGCTTGCAATCATCAAGGGAACATCGTGAGTTGGAAGCAGCCACCGTTTCTAGAAATAATATATAATCGTATATAGATAGATTAATATAGAATATTTTTTTTTACGTTTTTTCAAGAAAGTAAATACATCTTGGTGAAAAACACCACATAGTTTTTAAACAAATACTTAAATATATCTTCTCACAAAAGTTAATTCCAAGTTATTTTAGCTTAGAATTGAGTACTGACCTCTTAAATACTTCACAAATGGCATATCTTCTACCTTTATGTTTTTTTTTTACCACTCCAGGATAATTTGCAACAGAAGTCATCCGTTAAAATATGTCCTAGAACAGTCCGAATATGTCTTTTTCCGTCAGCATTTCGCCGCTGTTGAACCATCTCCTTCTGAAAAATTTTGTATCGAATGAATGAAATTAAAAAATTATTTAAGTTAAACAGTAATAAACAAAAGCGTCATTATCAGCAATATTTATATTATATTTTTTTACAATATAAACACATTCAGACGAATGAAATATTATAATGTCAAAAAAATTGATTCGAAATTATTCATGTATTTTCTAAAAAGTAGCTTTTGTTTATCACTCATAATGAATATAAGCATTATGTACAGAATATTGTCGTTTTGAATGTCCGCGTAGTTCGGTCGCAGTATAGCAGTGCCACCTATATCTGTAAAACACTCGACCAGAAATACTTAGGCAATAATCAGCTGACTATTACATAGAAACTAAACCCAAACAATGTGAGCTTTTGTAGATATTGACTCTAGTTAATAAATAATACTTAATTTAAACAAAAGTTAATTTAAAAAATTCATATGTAAAGTTGATAGATAGTAAATTCTAGAGATTTTATTTTAAAAAAAAAATTTCAACATTTTATGTGATTGAAAAAATTTTCAATTCAAATTATGTACTTTTGCCGCGGAAAATTAGTGCACAAACAATTGTAACAATAAAATCACGTTAAACTCTTATTTCTCGTAGAGTAACTAATAAGCATTAATAAAATTCCATCACGTATATCCTTTGGTTTAGATTGATAGACAAATTATCAATCATAATATTTATATTTTATAAAATCGTAAAATAAATGTCCATGGTTATTGTAATATTGATGATTGTTAATATTTCTTTTATTTTCGATTTCGAACTTTCTAACTACAGTTTGTGTTAGAGTAACGTTGACGAGCCGTAGTGAGCATCGACGCAAGCTCATAACTTTTTTTTTTAACTGTAGAGTCTCTCATCTAGTAGAAAGTTACCATACATTTTCGAATTATTTAGTCTGTGGCATGTCACTTTCTCCATAAGAAAAAAGTCAAAATCTAAAAATCTGGGTCGCTATAGTTTATGATGGCTTTTTCGCTGCGCTGGCGTCGACAGCGCCGAAGAGGTCCACCTAAATGTTTGCCTACCTAATTCGTTGATGGTTGGGTGCCAGGAACTTTCGTTCCACTGTTCGTTGGTTCACGTGGATCGTCGTTAGGCGGCGGGTCGAGGCCGAAGAGATTCAAAAGTATATGCGAAGCGTACAAGGAAATCGGTTCGGAGAATAATTAAAATTAGGTAAAATAAAATTAATTGCGCAGGTACGATTACGAGTTAATTATTTATTTAATAGTTAGCGAGGTCGAATAACATTCGCAGGTTCAATCCAAAAAAAAAATAACAAATACGAATAAAATCAATACAAAAAAAAAATTGTTACAAAATATTTTGTTAAATAAATTTCAGGAAAACGCCAAAATACTAAAGCCAATCGGAATTTGGGCTACAGTCAATCGCAACAAGAAAGCAAAATCTAATATTCGTTCACGCAAGTCACTGAAATCAAGTCGACAGTAGTTTCACAGGAACATACGAAATTAACAACAAAAAAAAAATATAATTAATAAAATATAATTATCTCGCTTGTCTCGTCTCAACAATAGTTACGAATTGATCAATCAAAACAAAATATTTGTTCGCCGTGTTTGCTTAGCAACTATTTACGAATTTGTTAACAAAGAAAAATTACGCCGGTTTCGAGTAACAGTAAATTTGCGAATTACAAAAAAGACTAGTTTATTTCACCGGTTTCGATTATCAGTAAATTTGCGAAATTATTGCAAATTGTTTATTTAACAATAAAAAAAATTAGTTTATTTCGCCGGTTTCAATCAACAACAAAAAACAATAAATAAATAACTAATCAATAGTTTATATGGGATCGCTGTTACCCGTCGCGTAATTCGCGGGAACAAAGCTCGAGGTGTGACAAAATTACACAAGTAATTTCGGACACAATTCCGAAGTCGTGAGCAAATATTAATTAAAAAAATTAACTTTTAATAAGATTATCGATGATAATCTAATTTAATCGCGATTCGTGGTGAAGTCACCCAGGTAAAATAACAACTGCGACCGTACTTACCCCACTCAGTCGACCTCTCGGTATGAATATCAAATAAAACAAAAAAAAAATCCGATGTCGGCGGTACTGATGAATGTGATTCCTCGGCGATGGCTTTTCCCCGGGAACGGCGAGATCGAACGTCACAAATGTAGTTGTTGTCCTTGACTCTGGTATAACACTCTCTTCAGAATTCACTTGAATTATCTTCGACAACAAAACGGCGAAACTCCCACGAACAATTTCCCGTGTCGATTTTTCAAGTAAAAGGTACTAATACTTTTCCTCGACAAAACAAAACAACAAAAAAAAAGAAACGGTTCAATTTTTTTTTTTTTTTTTTATCCGGTTCGTGGCATATAAGCGTTCAGTCAGAAATCGTACTGGCTTTTCCGTTTTTCTTTTGCCAACACGTGGTCTTTCCTTCAGCACTGCTAATGAGCTGCGCGTCCAATCAGCCGTCGTACGATAAATAGCCGTGATCGATGATTGGTCGATTTACCAATTTAGTTCGAAATTCGGCGTTCAGGTGGAGCCTCGACGTGTCTCCCGCCGTTCAACTTCCAGTCGTTCGTGAAGTCCGATTCCGTGCCTTGCTAGTCACTCGTTGCTCCTCCCAGATGTCTCCTCGGTCGTTGATATCGACTGAAATGCGGGTTCGCCCGGTCGCTTTCCCCATTCATACTATATCACTCACTCTCTATCCGATACATTGAATTTTAGTTCAAACGCATCCATTCCTCATTATTACTAATTGGCGCGGTTCGGCTTAAATTTTACCTCGAGCTTTGTTTTATGACCGGGACCACTTGGGGCGACACAGTCGCGTCGAATCTCAGCATCTCATCAGCTTGGCCAACACACAAGGCTAAATAATACCAAAAAAAAAAATTCTCTAGTTGGATTCTAGGTGGGAAATTTTCCACGTCACAAGTTTGTGCTAGAGAATTTAATTAATTTTAAATAGAATTTATTATTTTCAATGACCATTATCAATTAATATTGATAATATAACATATAATGTATAATTATAGAGTAATATTGGAGAAAAAAAAGTTTTGTAGAATTATTAAAATTTTACAACCTAAAAATATCGTTCTGCTTACGGTAAAAACATTCGGTAGTCTGGCGCTCCGTTTACAACGGAATTTTTGAACGGAACTTGGCGCCAGATTCGACCGAATCTGTAGATTCTCAAATATTTTAAATCTTTAATCAAACCCTTGAGGCTCTGAGTACGGATATTCTCTGGTGGATGCTCTCCAGGAACTGACTACGGCTGGGATCGAAATTAAATAACTCAAAACGTAAACGTAACATTAAACAAAAGTCGATAATTTTTTATTCGCTACAAATGATCAAAACTAGCTAAAACGTAAACTTAACCGAAAACTTAAATTGATCCCCTATGCTTTCGCCATATTTCTTTACGTTGGATCGCTGGCATCTCAACCAGACTTAGGCATTCCACCTGGAAGTCTCAAAGGGTTAGACTGGTGTCTAACGTCAAACGAAACCGGGTGACTTATAGTCCCGCTCCACGGTAACGCTGACTTACCCACGTCCTCTGCAACCTCAAAACCCAAAACTAAAAATCCAGAACTCGAAACTCAAAACTCAAAATCCGAAACAAAACCCAAAACTCAAAATATCACAAAAATAGCTCAATAAAACCCTTAAATGACTTGACCTTGATATTTTTCACAACTTGACTCTAAAACTGACTCTACTCTTGAGAATCCTAAAATCTCAACTGTAACATTAATTCTCTAAATCCACTCTAAAACTATATCTTCGTTACTCGGCATCAACACTCACTTAATTCACAAAACAATTTTCTTTAATCCTTAAAATTATATTTTCTATGGTATTTGGCCTTGAAATATCAGCTTAAAACTACAAAAATTCGTTGGCGCTAGTGACGTTCATTTTAAATAGACCCCGGTCCTTAAATAACGTCACAATATATATATGTTATGTCCAAGGGCGTTTTTAGAGCGGTAGCGTAAACGGTGGAGGTTTGGACTAACGAATTAAAGAATACGCAACGGAGGTTTTAATTCCGTTGTTTTAATTATTTATGTGGGACGTTTTCGAGATATGAATTTACCACGCCTTCGTTTGAGACTGACGGATTTTTATGAGAGTAGATGTACTTACTCTTTGCAGGATTTTTAGTTATTACCGGATCCGTGATTCCGGGGCTGTTGTTAGCGCCTTTTCCTGGATTGGGCCCTCAGATTGGTCCTTGCAGCGGATGGATTAGGATGGAATTGGGCTGCTTATTTTTACGGGCTTCTTATTTTACGAAATGAATTGATTCGAACGAATTTCACTTCTTTTTGATATTTATTTTTATAGACACTAAAACTTTTACACTTTCACAAATATGAATTTTAACGCAATTTAATTAAATGAATTTTATTTATTTGATTGAGCTAACGTCCTCCAGTCCCCCGTAGGGTAAAGTGCGCAAAACTAGCTTTTAAGAAATTTTGAATAACTTACTGACCGGATTCTCGCCTAAGTGCAGAGCAAATTAGAACTTTGAGAATACGACTCTCTAAGATACTTAAAATTAATACGTGGCCTGCCGGTTAAACCGCGTCCAAACTTCCTTTAAGTGCAGTGCAAATTAAAGCAAAGGACTCTACAAGGCACGGGCCCGTCAGTTAAACGCGGAAGTCAAATTAACTGAGCAAAGACAAGGCGTTGGCTGTTGATCGCCTTTTTAAATACTCGCGGTGCTGAGATTGCAGAAGTCCCCGCTAGTCAACCAGCAGTCGCGTAGCTTATATTTTATTGTGGCTTTCGCGCATGGAGAAGTCTTCCATCTGCGCGGGTGATTTAAATTTAAAGAAAAATTTTTGGGGTGGACATATTTCCCCGGAAAAGCGAGAGGCTAGTATAGTTTTTCGGTTTTCCTATGGCCACCTTTCCCATAAGCGAGAGCCACTTACAATTTTCGTTTATAATATTCTTAACTTAATGAGAGAGTAGTGATGAGAGTCATCTGGCGCGAATATTTTAATTTTAAATTATATTTTAATTTCGCATTGTATTGCATTGTGTATTTCGCTGACGAATGATCTTTCTTATCTGCTTCGCTTGCCTCTCGAGTTCGCGAAGCCGGGTTGAGCG
Source organism: Cotesia chilonis (assembly GCA_018835575.1). Classification (NCBI taxonomy): domain Eukaryota; kingdom Metazoa; phylum Arthropoda; class Insecta; order Hymenoptera; family Braconidae; genus Cotesia; species Cotesia chilonis. The sequence goes on from RJVT01000054.1 coordinate 702,839, forward strand.
TCAGTATTTTCTCAGCAGTTAGAGCGACCGAGGCGAAAAATGTTTCATGAAAATTTTGAGGGTTATGGTACTTGGTACCAGATGGTTGTTCGTTCACGGAGAGAAGGTGAGTAATTTGGATGTTAGTGAGAAGGTAGAAAGGTGAAGGAAAGTGAGTAATAAAAGAAAAGTATTTATAATAAATTTTTTTTTTTTTTTTTTTTTTTTTTTTCAGGATAACGAGCCATCTCGATCCTGGAGGCGTTGGCGCGCCCGGTGAATCCGGGGCGCGCTTTTGGCTTCTCGATTATGGATTTGTTTCGGTCCTCTTCCTCCGGAGATCGTGGAAGCGGCGACCTTTTTCTGCCTGCAAGGCGCCGAAGGTTTAGCGGGATCTTCGGATCTTGAGGAGATGGTGTGCCCCAACAGCGAGGACATCGAGCGTTTGAGGATCGCCTTAATTGAGGCGATCTTCAATGGTTTGGTCACCATGACGTGATGGTAAGTCATTGTAAAATACTTCACAAGTTTTTCTTTGGAATGCCTACTTAAGCAGCATTCTGATTGTTGGGGATTATTTTATCTTTTGTTTGCTTCTTTGTTGCAGGCTAGGCGTATTGAGTGTCATCGGTCGCGCGAGAAGAGCTGATGTCAGGTCCCCTCTGCATTCCGGGAGCCGAGCCAATAGTAGTAGTAAAATAGAAGGAATATATTTGTGAAAATTATAAAAAATTTTTTTTTTTTTTTTTTTTTTTTATAAATAAATTTATTATTAAAAATAAAAGTATTTTTTTCTCTTTATTTTGTCTCTCTCCTTTTTCTCTATACCCTTTTCCCATCTCTTAATAATAATGATAGTGATAATCGTAGTAGTTATGACGAAAAGCAAGAAGGTAAGTAGAATTTGGATTTATACTAAAGAAAGTAAGAATAAAGTGAAACAGGAATTAAGTGAAATAAACAGATAAAGAGAAGAAAGAAAACAAAAGTGAAATCCAAAAATAAAAGGAATAATTTCGATTAATAAGGATAAGAGAAAAAATTTTTTTTTTTTTTGAATTAATTCTGGAAAGGTGGTACGAGAGGAGGGTAGATATCGGTACATGTATATAATTATATTCGTATATGTATGTACGTGTGAGTTGTGTGTGGAGCATGCATTGAAGGCGGCACGGTTGTGGTGTAGTAGGCGTGGCTTACCGAGAGGCGACTGTAATTGAGCGAGTGTCGGTAAGCTACTTTGCTTGATGTAGCAGTTCTTTTATAATTACCGCTAGAGGACTCCTCCTGTTCTCTTTCTTACTTATACTCACTCTTATTGAATATTGAGTGTTCGAAATAAGAATTTTACAAAGAGAAACAAATCTTTATGATTTAATAATTTGGAACGATTTTAATGAGTGACGTTAGCTCGATTTTCTTAAAATTATTATAAAGTATAATTAATGTTAAAGTATTATCTTAATAATATAATTAATATACATATAAATTTTGTTGAATACTCGGTTATAACATATAAAATGTATAAAATGTAATATAATAGATATAATAGAGTTATAATAAGTAGTTATATTTATTATGACGTATAATGATAAAATGGCAATAGTAAAATGATGTGTAATATATAATTATAGTGATAGTAAAATGAAAACTATGATTGGGAGAATTATTTGGAAGGAGGAAAAAAATTTTTGTTTTCGGAAAGGAATTTTGAAATAACGTTTTGCGTTATTCTCGCTCGTCCCCCCAAGGCCGGAGATAATTTTATTTTCGGTCTTGTGAGTCATAAAGCAGAAAAATTTTCATAATTCGGATAATTTTACTGATTTTCATTATACTATCAACTATCTATTAAGGTAGGAATTTTTTTTTTGTATTTTAGATTAGATTATTTTCAAACTGTTGACTCGTTTTTGGCATGAAGAATTTTCTATTATTTTTGTAAAACGAAATTATATAGGAAAGAAAGGATTCTATTATAATTTTAAAGTTATTTCTTACTTTTTCCGCAAAAGAGCCATCGGTTTGTTTATGTAATAATTCTTTCATTGATGCTGGGTTTTTCTTTAAATTGGTGATTTGTAGTCTCTTAATCGGAATGTTTTTGGTTTCTTTGGTGTTTTGACGATCTCTGGAGCTTCTTTGGTTGTTATTTTAGCTTTCATGGAGACGTTCATCTCGTTGTCGACATCGGTTCTTGTTGGAAGTGGTTCGTTGGCTTCTGGCAGGCTTGATGATTTTTCTTCGAATGTTTTCAGTTCGATTACGACTGGTTTTTCGTCTTTTCTGCTGGTCTGGCGAGGTTTCAATAGAAATCGGCGGACAGTTTTTTGTATGGCCATCCCCCCAATTATAAGTGATATTATTCCAACAGTTGATACTGTTCCTATAGTTATCTTCCGACTAATTTCTTCTTTTGATGATCCAGGGCAATTAGTGACATTTTCTCTTCGTTTTCTTCCAATCCTTGGCCCCAAGGTTCGAATTTGTCGATAATCGTAGCTGGATCTTGATTCTGTGCGAACAAATTTGGAGCTGCGTTGTTGGTTTTCAGGCTCGAGTTTAACGTTTCTAAGGATAGGTTAAATGCCATGTCTGGTCCGATGGGCTTGCAGCTGTTGATATAATCTTGTTCCGCGAGAAAATATTCATCAAACGATGGTTCTGACACGAGGTATTTCGATGTTGGTTGAATTGTTAATGTTGATATTTGGTCTCCAATTCTCTCGGGCTTGGGAAGTGATTTTAGCTCATATGCTAGCCATGGCGCCTGGTCGAATAGTGGAACTGTAATTATTATCAGGAAATGTCCATTTTTTTTCCTGTCTCTACCGTGGACACCTTGGCTAGTGTGTTGATGTCCATGTGATTCAGAGGTTGAGGTGGGTTCAACGTCGGATGTTTTTTCATCATATCAGCAGTTGCTCGATGTAGTTGTCTAGCTGACACTGTTAAATAGGTGAGTTTACCCCATTTTGCCTCTTCTAGTTTTTTCTGCGTTGTTGAGAGTCCTTAGGTGATTGGTCATTAGGTGAATATGCTCATCTGCAGCCATCGAGAATAATTGGCTTCTTTGAAGGTCGCTTAGTTGTTTGTTTACTGCTTGTTTGAGATAAGCTGATGTTCGGGCAATTTCCTTGATTCTCTCGGTTATATTTGCTTCGTTTTTAGGATTTCGTTTATTTCACTCCTGATGATGTGAGTGTTGTTCTGTGATAAGTGTACTAATTCTCTGTTATTTTGGTATAACTTGTCTATTTCTTTGGTGATGTGTTCCTTGTCACTGTAGTCCATTGTTCCGAACAACTCACGTGCAATTGTGCCTACGAAGCCGAACCAGGGAGCTCTTTTGGTGCGGTTTTGTGGTCTAGTTCCGTTAGTTGAGGATCCTCGAGGAGTTGTCTCAGTCGGTGTTGGGCTTGTTCAATTTCTGTTTGTATTTCTTGGTGGCTATTCACTCTCATATATGACTTACAGATTGAACGGTTAAATTTGTTTGCGCATATTTCGAAGGCCTCCCAGAGCGTTTGGTTGGCATGTGGGTACAAATTCACTAGTTTTTCGATGTTGATTGAGCTGATGAGTTGCCATTCCTCGCGGATTAGGTGTATTTTCTTGAATGGATCGTAGAGCAGACCTGGGTTGGCTCCATTGGTTGTATTCTCGTTTCTCCTGCGCTCCATGCCAGGTATCCCAGTCCCAGGAAGAGAAATAGTACGGTGTTCATGTTTAAGTTGTATTGGTTTTTATATATTTCTTCTGAAAAAGCAACTTGGGTTTCTTTTTAGTCAAATTTTTCGCGGCTGGCTGGTTTAGCCTTATTCGGGTGGAGTAATTTCCGTTTCCCGTTTTCTTTTTCTATTATTAAATTTCCCATTTCATTTATTTCGACTATTTCGTATGGACCGGTATAATAAAGGTCTAATTTATTTTTTCTAGGTTCCTTTAACCTGTATATAAGGTCTCCTACACTAAATTTTGCAGGGTGTATATTTTGTCGAATTCGGATTTTGTCGAATCGGATTTTAGACTCGTGTTTAGCTCTCGTTAAATTTTTCGCAGCTATTCGTTGAATTTCGGAAATTCGACTAATTAAGTCTGCTAGATAATCGTTATATGATTCGATTTTACTAAAGTCTGGAAATTGAGTTGGACTTCGAGCTTTTCTTCCGTACAAAATTTCGTATGGTGTAAATTTTGTGGATGTGTGCACGGTGGTGTTATAATTTAACATTGCCATTGGGACATACCGATCCCAGTTACTGAATTTATCTGCATAAGCCCGGAGGTAGTCGACTAAAGGCTGGTGAGATCGTTCCAAGGCTCCGTTCGATTGTGGATAGTAGGAAGAAGTTGTTATTCTTTGGATTTTAAGCGCTTTAGCAAGCTGTTGAATTAATTTACTTGTAAATGAGGTGCCCTTATCTGATAGAATTACGCGAGGGCACCCATAAAGGGCGATATAATGATTTAATAAAGCATCTGCAACAGTTACTGCTCTGATATCAGGGAGAGGAACTGCTGCAGCTGCCTTGGAAAAATTATCCTGGATCGTTAGGATGTGTACGTTTCCGTCAGGTGTCATGGGTAGGGGCCCTACTGTGTCTATACTGATTTTTTCGAAAGGTTCGAAAGGTGTATCGGTGATAGACATAGGCTGTTTTGTTTTTATTCGTGTGAGTTTATTTTTCTGGCATATCTCGCATGCTCGAATATAGTTATAGATTTTATCTTTCATTCCTGGCCAGTAATATTTTTCGCGAATACGCCAGTACGTTTTTACTACACCTTTGTGACCCCCTATTAAGCTGTTATGATTTTCTTCAATTATTTTTGTTCGAAGGGATTCGTCTGGTACCTCGACGTTCCCTTCGCACAAGGTAATTGTTATTGGACAGTCTCTTAGTTCGTGTAGTAGATAGGCTTTTATGTCTAAATCGTCAAATTCGTCCCCCTGCTTTGCACGCGAAGCGAATGAATGTCGTGTTTGTGCATTGCCTGTCGAAGATTTTTCAATCCTTCGATCAGGTTGATTGGATCTATTTTTTCGAAATGTTTTGTTTTGATAAATACCGTAAAGATTTTACAACGACCTAACTTGGTGACGAATACGTCCCCCTTTGTAGGTTTTGAGGCGTGAGGTCATCGGCATTTATAAATTTTAAGTCTCGAAGCAGTTTCGCTACGGGTTTTATTATCTCACAATCAGCTGCTAAAAAGTGTACTAAGTGGTCTCGGGCATAAGTAAGCCCGTCTCGGCTGATTGAAAATTTGATTTTTGTGTCGGGCCCCTTTGGTGGTATACTTTCGTCTGAGCTCGAGGGTGAAGATATTCTTGGTCGATGGCGCCTTTCAGCAAAAATATATTCAGCCTCTTCGGAAGTTGGAGGGTCATAGGCGATGAAGGGTGGTCCGAATCGGCGGTTCCTTACGTCATTCCCCACTGTTTTATTCCCGCTTGTAGTTGTTTCGCGTCTAATTTTATTGGAATCGATAGAGTTTTGCGAACTGCCGAGTGATTTAATATTATCATTCATTTGTGAATTATTTAATTCTGGTTCTGTTTCGGTAAGTGTCTTATTGGTGGTGGCCGAAGCGGTTTCGGCCCTTTCGTTTATGGGTTCGCCGTTTCGTCTACGNGGCTACGGTACTTGGTACCAGTGGCCGTCATGGTCTATGGGGGAGGGTAAGTAAAAAAAGGAAATATATATATATTTAAAAAAAAAAAAAAATTTATTTGTGTTTTTTTTTTTTTTTGAAAATTTTTGTAAAATAAAAAAAATTTTGTTTTCTTTAGGATTTAAGGAGGCGGTTCAACTCTTGGCGGTAATTGGCGCGCCCCATCTATCCCACAAGCCTTATTTTTGCTTCTGCTTGGTGGCGTTGTTCGTGTCTTTGCCTCCCGAGGTCGTCGATCCTGGATCGTTAGGATGTGTACGTTTCCGTCAGGTGTCATGGGTAGGGGCCCTACTGTGTCTATACTGATTTTTTCGAAAGGTTCGAAAGGTGTATCGGTGATAGACATAGGCTGTTTTGTTTTTATTCGTGTGAGTTTATTTTTCTGGCATATCTCGCATGCTCGAATATAGTTATAGATTTTATCTTTCATTCCTGGCCAGTAATATTTTTCGCGAATACGCCAGTACGTTTTTACTACACCTTTGTGACCCCCTATTAAGCTGTTATGATTTTCTTCAATTATTTTTGTTCGAAGGGATTCGTCTGGTACCTCGATGTTCCCTTCGCACAAGGTAATTGTTATTGGACAGTCTCTTAGTTCGTGTAGTAGATAGGCTTTTATGTCTAAATCGTCAAATTCGTCCCCCTGCTTTGCACAGCGAAGCGAATGAATGTCGTGTTTGTGCATTGCCTGTCGAAGATTTTTCAATCCTTCGATCAGGTTGATTGGATCTATTTTTTCGAAATGTTTTGTTTTGATAAATACCGTAAAGATTTTACAACGACCTAACTTGGTGACGAATACGTCCCCCTTTGTAGGTTTTGAGGCGTGGAGGTCATCGGCATTTATAAATTTTAAGTCTCGAAGCAGTTTCGCTACGGGTTTTATTATCTCACAATCAGCTGCTAAAAAGTGTACTAAGTGGTCTCGGGCATAAGTAAGCCCGTCTCGGCTGATTGAAAATTTGATTTTTGTGTCGGGCCCCTTTGGTGGTATACTTTCGTCTGAGCTCGAGGGTGAAGATATTCTTGGTCGATGGCGCCTTTCAGCAAAAATATATTCAGCCTCTTCGGAAGTTGGAGGGTCATAGGCGATGAAGGGTGGTCCGAATCGGCGGTTCCTTACGTCATTCCCCACTGTTTTATTCCCGCTTGTAGTTGTTTCGCGTCTAATTTTATTGGAATCGATAGAGTTTTGCGAACTGCCGAGTGATTTAATATTATCATTCATTTGTGAATTATTTAATTCTGGTTCTGTTTCGGTAAGTGTCTTATTGGTGGTGGCCGAAGCGGTTTCGGCCCTTTCGTTTATGGGTTCGCCGTTTTCGTCTACGATTTGGCCACTAGCATAGTCGTAATGGATCCCCATGGCTGCTAATTCGTCGGGAATGAGGACTCTTCCGAAGATTGGGGTTCGGGGTTCTGGACCGTCTCTTAAATATCCCGCGAATCGCGATCGGTTTAGATTCTGTGGCGTTGAAAGATTTTTGTGTGATTGTTTTTTATTTTCGTCGTGTTTATTGATGATGTTTCTTGCGTTGTTGTCTTCTACCGAGGTCGAAGGCTCTGGTTCTATGATGATGGGATTTTCTACGTCGCTGGAATCTCCGCTTCTTCCTGTGTCTTCTGGACTGATATCGCTACTTGATCCTTCCTCAGGGTTTTCGCTGTTGTCTCTGAGAAATTCGTCGACATTAGTTTCAGTTGCAGTGTCGTTGTCTAACGAGTCTTCTTCATCACACCAGAGGGGAGGCATTTTGCTTAGTGATTGGCGGATTGTTTTTGCTGTCTCAGAGCTTGTTCGTTTTAATTCGGCTAACTCTTGGGGAGTGTAGTTAAATATCGCTTCTTCTCGGCGGATTTTCTCTAGAGCTCGCTCTCGATAGGTGTTTTCCGGTGGTGGCCGTCTTTTGAGGAGTTCATCGAACATTTCTACTAATTCCTGCGTTGTTCTACGTTGCTTTTGTGGAACTCTTGTTGCGCTGTCCTTTTCGGCTTCTTCATCCTTTTCTGCCTCGTCGTCCCCCTCCTGGCCAATGTCTGGTGTTTGGTTACTCGTACTTGGTCCTGGGAGGAAAACTTCGTCGTCCCCCTGTTCTTCATTTCCGGCTTCTTGAGTCTTCGGATCTTCTGAAGTTATATCTAGATTGCTGGTTTCGTGATAATTTACTTTGGGTGGGACTCGTGTTTTTCCAATTTCTCTTTTCCTAAGTCGAGAGGCAATTGTCTCTCTTACATCGGGAGCGCTGCTGATTCGTGGTCTACTTTTAGATCCGAAAGGGCGACCGGGGCGTTTGACCGATTGGATCGCCTCTTCGTCTGAGAGCATTTTGTTTGACCTTTTTCGTTCCGTTAAAGCAGAGATAGGTAACGCTAGAGAGTTATTTTCGGTATTATTATTTGTTGCGAGTTCCGAAGATTCTGGACGTCCTTCTGGGTTGTAAGAGAGTCCTTCCGCGTATTGTTCGGTGATTTTATGGCGGACTACAACGTTAAATTTGTATCTGCTTAATTTAGAGCGCCATTTAGCTTGTCTTTCGGTGACAGTTGCGCTATCCCTCAACCAGGTAACGCAGGGGCTACTGGTTCTTAGCGTGAAATGTTTTTGGAGATACGGTCGGAATTGTTGGATTGCGTAAACTACCGCGAGGCATTGTTTTTCTACGTTCGTATATCGAGTTTCGGTGTCGTGAAATACTCTCGAAAAGCAAGAGACTATCTTTTCTCCATCTCCTTCTGGGTCGTCGTCCCCCTCTGTCGTTGCTTGACTCAGGATTCCAGATATTCCCGAGTCCGACGCATGGACAGCTAGGATGAAGGGTTTGTTAAAATCTGGGTACTTAAGAAATGAGTCCTCGCAGAGGGCATTTTTGATATCGTCAAATGCCGTTTGCGCTTCTTCTGACCATATAAAAGGTTTTGTTTTTCGCGTAAGATCTGTTATGGGCTTAGCCCTTTCAGCGAAATTTTGGATGAATCTCCGATAATAATTGGCAAGTCCCATAAATTTTCTGGCCTCTGTCTGGTTTCTAGGTCGCGACGCATTTTTGAGCGATGAAATCTTTTTCGGGTCTGGTTTTACCCTCTTTCGTTATTACGTGACCTAAATAATCTACTTCTGGACAGAGAAATTTACATTTTTCAGGTTGGAGAGTGAGACCCGCTTCTCTCAATCTATTGAATAATCTTTGAACTCTCACCCCATGTTCTTCTAGGGTTTTACCATAGCTAACTAAGTCGTCGATATAAATAAATAATTCCGTCCCTTTTAACCCGCTTAAAGTGGAATCCATCATTCGTTGGAAGATAGACGGAGCGCATTCTAGCCAAAAGGCATGCAACAATATTCCCAGTGGCCATCTGGGGTGGAAAATGCCGTTTTTGGCGCGTCAGCGGGTGCATTGGGACCTGGTGGAAACCCATGGCGAGATCGAAGACGCTGAAGAAATTAGCGTCGCCTAACTGGTCTAAAATATCGATAATTAGAGGTAGAGGATAGGCATCCCCTCTAGTGATTTTATTTAGTTGCCGAAAGTCGATAACCATTCTATATTTTTTTATAGAAGGATCATTAGATTTTTTTGGTACAATCCACAAAGGTGAATTGTACGGAGAGTTAGATTTTCGAATTATTCCCTGTTTTTCGAGATTTTCAACCTGCCTGGCAATTTCTTCCCGATGTTCTGGGGGAAATCGATACTGTTTTATTCTCACCGGTTCGTTGGTGGTAGTTTCAATCCGGCAGGTGAAATTTTTCGAGCAACCCAGCTTGTCTCCGGGGAGATGAAAGACGTCGTGATTGTTTTTTATAAGCTCTTGGACTTGCTCTTTTTCTTCTACATTTAGATGACCTAGGGGTATTTTTTGAAGTATGGTCTTAATACGTACTTCTGGGTTGGTTATACGGTTGGAATTTTCAATGGAAGGGTCATCTGACTCGCCCCCGGTTGAACTGGGGTAGGTGAACTCGAAATCTTTGAGTGCTTGGGGTCCGATGTCTATGTCGACTGGGTTTGGATTAAGATTAATGACCATACACGTGGCGTACCCATCTTCGACCTTGACAACGGCCTCTCCTCCAAGGACTCCCTCCGGAAGGTTCATTCGGGGAAGATATCCCTCGCTCTTCCCTTTCTCGAAGCCTTGGACCGGTATTGCCACTACCATTTTCATACGAGGGGTAGTGTATAGCTTGAAGAAGGCTTTGTTTCAAGGCTAAAGGAAGTTGTGTTTGTTGGAGAAGATAACAAAACCAAGGTTTGATTGTCATACGAGATTTCAGCTTTTTCGGTTTTGAGGAAATTATTTCCCAGGATTCCCACTCCGGGGAATGGTAAATCCTCCCGACAAACCTGAAATTCGACTTCGATATTGAAAATTTTTAGCATAACTACTCCTAGGGTCTCAAAAGTGCTGTCGCTGAGACCTCGGAATTTCCTAGCTTTTCCAGTGTCGATAATCGTTTCAGGTTTTAAAGCGGATGCATTGATGAGGCATACATCCCCGCCTGTATCGATGAGGAATCGCTGGTAATTACCTAGGAGCAGATTGCATGAGAGATATACTTTTGGCCCGGTTCCTAGAGCGAGGATCTTCTGCTCGGAGGACCTTCGTGGGTTGATGATCGGTATTGGTTGGATAGGTCTGTTTTTCATTACTAGAGTATTCCAGTAAAACGAGATAGTTACACGATTTTGAATAAAGAATGAATTTCCGAGAATGGCTTTATAACCACCGGGTGGTTTTGGAACGAGATGGAACGTGATTTTAACTCCGAATATTTTGAGACTGATAGAACCGGTTATAGGCATTGAGCTTGTAGCGATGCCTCCAACTACTCCTGTATTTTCGATGTTACAGAGGGCTTCGTCGCATAGTTCTTCGATGCAGAGTAAGTTAAGGTCAGAACCGGTGTCGAGAAGGGCGTTTACTCCGCCTTTTCGAAGTGCTGGATTTCGTAGATGGACTGTAGGGCCTCTTCCTGTAGTTAGACACTTTGGTTCGTTTTCGCTTGGACTCGTAGCTCTCCTGCGGTCATCAATTGAGGGTTCTGTTGTCCTGTTGGTGACGTCAAGTTGTTCTGGATTGGTTGTTGTTCTGGTCTCGGTAGCGACATTGGTTCCGTCATAGTTGATTGATGTTCCAGTACTTGTTTCTGGGAATTTTGTAGAATCGATCGAGGGTATTGATTCTGATAATTTCGATATTGGCTCCTTGGATACTGCTGGTAATTGCCGGGAGTCCTCGTTGAAGTAGCCGGAGACTGGAAGGGCATACTCGCCATTGCCTCCGGTTGACGAGCGCCCGATCCGTTTAAAGGATCGTACGCGTCTCGACGTTCTCCTTTTGGGCAGAATGGACAGTTACAGACTATCGTCGGGTCAGATTTGTGCCGTAATTTTGCTTCTTCCGAATCTTCGTCTTCTTCAAAGTGTACCGCTCTTTTTGTAGGACTTGGTACTCCCGGATGATAACGATTTTGGTTATAATTTTGAAAAGGTCGCGGTTGATAATAATTTTGTGTCTTAGGCATATATTGCGTGTTTCGCTCGGTTCCGAACGCGAAAGTAGAGCCTATCATTTGTTGTTCTACTCGGTAACTTGGCCCGTAGTGACTGTCAGGAGCGTAGTCTTCATACGTGTCAGGGAATGGGTCTTCGTAATAGTCAGTAGTGTGTAATGGTCCGGAGGAGCTTGTCCTTAGAGGTTGACTGTATTCTTGGTATGTTAAAGTACGAGGCAGTTCGCGATAATTACCCCGATCATCATAATCTCGAGAAGGTCTCGGCATTTGCGGGTAATGTCTGTTACCGTCTTGTCTAGATCGTCTGTGAAATTCTACTGAAGGTGGGAGAGTTTCTCCCGGTATGAGTCCGTCGTCTCTCGTAGGTCGTCTACGTTCTGGTCTTCTGTACGCATCGTTTTCAATTGCTTTGTACATATCGTCTAGAGTTTCAGCTCTTTTTATTTTGCATAGGCATCTTAAAAAGTCTGGCAGATATTCGTACAGTGTAGTAGCTGCAGTCTTTTCGAATGTCCGTTTAACTACAGGTCTGTCATCTTCGGGAGCATTGAGTTCGATACGACGAACCATCTCGCTTAAACGATAATAAAAGTCTTCGATATTTTCGGAATCCTTTGGGGTTGCGGCGGCTAAATTTTTCTGCCAGGTGATATATGGGTCGCCCCTTTTGAGTTTTCGGCCTAAAACGAGTAGGATATCTTCAACAGAACTTAGTTCAACATGTTCGATCAGTCTTTTGGCCCGTCCATATAGTTTTTGGGCTACGCGCCGGGCGAAGAAATCTTGCTTATCTACTGGAATGCTCGGTAGCCAATTTCTAACTATTCCGTCGAACAATTCGAAATCTTTTACGGCGTTTGGACCTTCTCCGTTGAAGTAGGGAAGGGCATCATGAAGTTCTTTAGCTAGGGTTTGTATCTGAGCATTAAGGTTTTCCTCGTTTATAGAGGCATCGATACGGAAAGTTCTTCTAGCCATGACTCCAAACGGAAAGTCGTTTGAACAAGGGACGAAAAACTTTCCTGACTCGTCCTCGAAGAGTTCCACGATTACAGGGTGGTCTAATTTGAGGGAAAATTTAGCTATTCCAGGTGAGGTTTGAATTTGAACGAAGTTTTAAGAAGAAAGTTTTCGCTCAAAGAACTCAAAATAAAGAAAAATAAAAAATTGAATTTTATGTGACTTAAATCGCGATGTATTTTTCTCGGTCACTAGGTAAGTGGGTCACAGCTGTAGAGTACAATAACCGGAGAAAAGATTAGTTATCGTGTGTATAGAGTTGTGGTATGTTGAGTACGAACGGATAGACACGGAAGAGTTGAAAGACGGGTGTTTACTATAAACAATTTCAAGATAGTAATAAAAGAAGAATCAAAAATTTTTTTTTTTTCTTTAGATTGGAATCAGTTTACACCAATGTATAAACGCTAAAGCTTGAAGCTAAATTTAAATTTTGCTTACTTGGCGGAATGTAAGATAGTGAATTAATGTAAGAGTTTTACTTTCTAAGGTTTGAAAAAAAAAATATAAAGGATGATCTAAAAAAAAATTTTTTTTTGTTTTAGCTTCGGGGTGGGGATTTAGGGTCGATTGGATGGAGTTTGTACTCGAACGGCGCCTTGATAGGGGTTTGGGTTTGGCGAATTTTCAATATTGTTTCATAAAGTTCCGCGGCGGCTCTGACGTTTTCTATAATTTTCGGCCCACCAGCTTTTCTATCGGTTACGTTTTTCGCGGGCTTGGTATCTTCTTCCCAATATCTGGTTTCTATCAAGGGGCGGTGATATACCTTGCCGTTGATAAAATCTGAATGAACTTGTTTTAAATGATATCGATAGCCCGAACGTCTATTCTTTCCCATCGGCCTTTTGAGTCTCAAAAGAAATTTCTACAGAATCAAAAGTAAAAATAAAATGTCAATTATTTGGCACGGTAACCGAACGTAAAACAAAAAAATTTCGTAGATAAATTGATTTCCCAAAAAATTTTTTCTTTCTTATTTTGGTGAAACTTTTATTTTTAGCCAGATAAAGTGTGATCGAGGGAAGGTGCTAAATTCAAAGCACCCTTCCCAAGAGTTGAGTTTTGTGAAAGTTTTCTCAGCTAAAGAAAGTGCTCCTCAAGCACCTTTCCAGGACTGGGAAAACTTTCGTGTAAGAGAAGGTGCTAAATTTAAAGCACCCTTCTCGTAATATGTAAGTGTAAATGTAAACGGTTCAAAATAAATTTTAGCCAAAATAAGTCCTTGTTAACTAATTTCTAGAAATAGATTAAAATGATGAAAGACGAAAATAAACTTCTATAAACAAATTTCGAATAATAGAAGTTAAAATAGTATCCGCAAACTGCTTAATCAGTAAACAAAAATTCTTTAAACGGACGTACAATATTTCTGCTGACAAGAGATACACGTGCGAGTTCGCGTGATGCGAGCCGCACCTCGAATAAAGAAACGTCAGCGAATCCTTATTCTATTATTAGATTAAGAAAAGAAAATTATAATAGAAGGTGAAAAAGATAATGAAAAGAAATGATTCTATTTAAAAATTTTTTCCTTTTATAACTCCTTTAAATAAAAAATGAAAACTAAATCCTTTAGTGAATTAAAACAATTTTGACGCTAACAAAAATTTGTTAAGCAAAGATTAGAATTTTCTGGAGTTAGTGATATATATGAAAAGATTTTACAATTTTTAATAAGACTTGAAAATTTATAGAATTTAAGAGTAAAAGAAACTGATAAATTTAGTTAAAAAAGAAAAGAAATTTTAAACTGTCAGAATTAAATAAAGTCAAATTAAAATTTACTTAACAGTGGAATTTACTCGATTTTAATAAGAAATTTAGATAGAAAAAAAAAGGAAATTAAATGAATTTTTTTTTTTCTTTGAAGGTTTAAATTTTCTCAAACGAAAGTTAAATAATTTCGTGTTCGAATCCCACCGCTGCCACCAGTGTTCTTTATGTTATGTCCAAGGGCGTTTTTAGAGCGGTAGCGTAAACGGTGGAGGTTTGGACTAACGAATTAAAGAATACGCAACGGAGGTTTTAATTCCGTTGTTTTAATTATTTATGTGGGACGTTTTCGAGATATGAATTTACCACGCCTTCGTTTGAGACTGACGGATTTTTATGAGAGTAGATGTACTTACTCTTTGCAGGATTTTTAGTTATTACCGGATCCGTGATTCCGGGGCTGTTGTTAGCGCCTTTTCCTGGATTGGGCCCTCAGATTGGTCCTTGCAGCGGATGGATTAGGATGGAATTGGGCTGCTTATTTTTACGGGCTTCTTATTTTACGAAATGAATTGATTCGAACGAATTTCACTTCTTTTTGATATTTATTTTTATAGACACTAAAACTTTTACACTTTCACAAATATGAATTTTAACGCAATTTAATTAAATGAATTTTATTTATTTGATTGAGCTAACGTCCTCCAGTCCCCCGTAGGGTAAAGTGCGCAAAACTAGCTTTTAAGAAATTTTGAATAACTTACTGACCGGATTCTCGCCTAAGTGCAGAGCAAATTAGAACTTTGAGAATACGACTCTCTAAGATACTTAAAATTAATACGTGGCCTGCCGGTTAAACCGCGTCCAAACTTCCTTTAAGTGCAGTGCAAATTAAAGCAAAGGACTCTACAAGGCACGGGCCCGTCAGTTAAACGCGGAAGTCAAATTAACTGAGCAAAGACAAGGCGTTGGCTGTTGATCGCCTTTTTAAATACTCGCGGTGCTGAGATTGCAGAAGTCCCCGCTAGTCAACCAGCAGTCGCGTAGCTTATATTTAATTGTGGCTTTCGCGCATGGAGAAGTCTTCCATCTGCGCGGGTGATTTAAATTTAAAGAAAAATTTTGGGGTGGACATAACAGCGCAGTATTTTTGCTATATCTTGGCCATATTTATGCGATATTTTAGGTATATATATGGGCCATACATCAGCTACATATGGGCCATATTGGTGCAATATTGCGGCCAGATTTGTGGTATATTTTGGCTAAATTTGTGCCATATTTCGGCTATATTTGTGCCAGATTTCGGCCATATTTTAGATGTATATGTGTCTCATATGTGCTATATTTAAGCCATATTTCGGCCATATTTTGGCCGGATTTGTGCCATATTTCGGCCGTATTAGGGACGTATTTTGGACATATCTGAGCCACATTTGTGCCATATTTGTGCTATATTTAAGCTGTATATGGGCCTTATTCGTGCAATATTTCGGCAAGATTTGTGTTATATTTTGGTCATATTTGTCCGATATTTGAGCCGTATATGAGCCTTATTTGAGCCATATTTTAGCTTTACATGGGCCATTTTGGTGCCATATTTCGACTATATTTGCGCCGTATTTTTACTATATCTGGGCCATATTTTAGGTATATATATGGGCCATACATCAGCCACATATGGGCCACATTTGTGCAATATTTTTGCTATATTTGTGCTATATTTCGGCTATATTTGTGCCATATTTCGGCCATATTTGAGCCATTTTTTAGCTGTATATGTGTCTTATATGTGCTATATTTAAGCCATATTTCGGCCATCTGGCCGGATTTGTGCCATATTTCGGCCATATCTGGGACGTATTTTGGACATATCTGGGCCACATTTGTAGCATATTTAAGCCGTTTATCGGCCTTATTCGTGCAATATTTTGGCCATATTTGTGCCATATTTCAGCTATATTTGTGCTATATTTCGGCCATATTTGTGCTATATTTTGGCCATGTCTGGGCCTTATTCGTGCCATATTTCGTCCAGATTTGTGCTATATTTTGGCCATATCTGGGTCATATTTCGGCCATATTTGTGCCATGTTTGAGCCGTATGTGGGCCTTATTTGTGCCATATTTTGGCCATATTTGTGCTATGTTTCGGACATATTTTGGCCATTTATGGGCCATATTTGTGCTATATTTCTGCAAGATTTGTACTATATTTTGGATATATTTGTGCGATTATTCGGGTATATTTAGCCATATTTCGGCCATATTTTAGATGTATATAGGTCTTTTTTGTGCCATATTTATGATATATTTCGGCTATAATTGGGCCGTATTTGTGCCATTTTCCGGCCATATTTGTGCCATATTTAAGCCGTATATAGGCCTTACTTGTGCCATATTTGAGCCGCATATAGGCCTGATTTGTTCCATATTTTGGCCATATTTGTGCTATTTTCTGACATATTTTGGCCATATACGGGCCATATTTGTGCCATTTTTCGGCCATATGTGGGCCATATTTGTGACATATTTAAGCCATATTTGAGCCGTATATGGGCCTTAATTGTGCCATATTTTGGCGATATTTGTGCCATATTTGAGCCGTATATGGGCCTTATTTGAGCCATATTTTAGCTATACATGGGCGATTTTGGTGCCATATTTCGGCTATATTTGCGCCGTATTTTTGTTATAGCTGGGCTATATTTATGCTATATTTTAGGTATATATATGGGCCATTCTTCAGCTACATATGGGCCAGATTTGTGCTATATTTCGGCCGTATTTGGGCCGTATTTGTGCTATTTTTCGGCCATATCTGTGCCATATTTAAGCCGTATGTGGGCGATATTTGTGCCAAATTTTGGCCATATTTGTGCCATATTTAAGCCGTATTTGGGCCTAATTTGTTCCATATTATGGGCATATTTGTGCTATTTTTCGGACATATTTTGGCCATATATGGGCCATATTTGTGCCATATTTCGGCTATATTTGTGCCATATGTCGGCCATATTTTAGCTGTATATAGGTCTTTTTTCTGCCATCTTTACGCTATATTTCTGCCATATTTGGGCTGTATTTGTGCTATATTTCGGCCATATTTGGGACGTATTTTGGCCGTATCTGGACCCTATTTGTGCCAAATTTCGGCTATAGTTGTGCGATATTTGTGCTATATTTAAGCCGTATGTGGGCCGTATTCGTACCAAATATCTGCCAGATTTATGATATATTTTGGCTATATTCCTGCCATATTTCGTCTATTTTTTCCATATTTCGGCCGTATTTTAGCTATATTTTAGCTGTATATGGGTCTTATGTGTGGCATATTTCGGCCATATTAGTGCCATATTTAAGCCGTATATCGGCGTTATTCGTGCCATATTTCGGCAAGATTTGTGCTATATTTCGGCCACATTTTGGCCATCTTTGAGCTATATTTGTGCCATATTTTACCCATATATGGGCCATATTTGTCCCATATGTGAGCCGTTAATTGGCCATATCTGGGCCATATCTGCGCCATATTTGTGCCAAATTTTGGCTATATTTGTGCTATATTTCGCCATATTTTAGCTGTTTATGTGTCTTATTTGTGCTATATTTAAGCCATATCTTCGCCATATCTGGGTCAAATCTGGGCCATATTTGCGCTATATTTCGGATATATTTCTGCTATATTTCGGCATATTTCAGCTGTATACGTGTCTTATTTGTGCTATATTTAAGCTATATTTCGACCAAATTTGGGCCACATTTGTGCCATATTTTGGCTATATTTGTGCCATGTTTCGGTTATATTTGTTAAATGTTTCGGCCATATTATAGACATATTTTAGCTGTATATAGGTATTATTTGTCCCAAAGTTTGGCCATATTTGTGCTATTTTTCGGCTATATTTTGGCCATATATGGTCCATATTTGTGCGATTTTTTAGGTATACATGGGTTATTTTGCTGCCATATTTGGCTATATTTGCGCCGTATTTTTTCTATATCTGGGCCACATTTATGCCATATTTTAGGTATATATATGGGCAATACTTCAGCTACATATGGGCCATATTCGTGCAATATTTCGGCCAGATTTGTGCTATATTTTTGCTATATTTGTGCCATATTACTGCTATATTTGTGCCATATTTCGCCCCATATTTTAGCCTTATTTTAGATGTATATGTGTCTTATATGTGCTATATTGAAGCCATATTTCAGACATATTTGGGCCGGATTTGTGCCATATTTCGGCCGTATTTGGGACTTTTTTTGGTCATATCGGGGCTATATTTGTGCCATATTTCGGCTATATTTTTGCCATATGTGAGCTGTATATGGGCCATATTTGAGCCATATTTTAGCTATACATAGGCCATTTTGGTGCTATATTTCGGCTATATTTGCGCCGTATTTGAGCCGTATATGGGCCTTACTTGTGCCATATTTGAGCTGTATATGAGCCTAATTTGTTCCATATTTTTGGCCATATTTGTGCGATTTTTCGGACATATTTTGGCCATATACGGGCCAAATTTGTGCCATATTTCGGCAAGATTTGGGCTATATTTTGACTATATTTGTGCCATATTTCGTCTGAATTTGTGCAATATTTCGGCCATATTTAAGCTGTATATAGATCTTGTTTGTGCCATATTTACGATATATTTCGGCCATAATTAGTCCGTATTTGTGCCATTTTTCGGCCATATTTGTGCCATATTTAAGCCGTATGTGGGCCTTATTTTTGCCAAATTTTGGCTATATTTGTGCCATATTTGAGCTGTATATGGGCCTTATTTGTGCCATATTATGGCTATTTGTAATTTTTTTCGGACATATTGTGGTCATATATGTGCCATATTTCTGCCATATTTCGGCAAGATTTGTGATATATTTTCGCTGTATTTGTGCCATAATTCGGCTATATTTGTGACATATTTCGGCCATATTTTAGCTGTATACAGGTCTTTTCGTGCCATATTTATGCTATGTTTTGGCTATATTTGTGCCATATTTCGAATATATTTTTTCCATATTTCGGCCATATTTTAGCCATATTATTGCTTTTCATGTGTCTTATTTGTGCTATAATTAAGCCATATTTCGGCCATATTTGGGCCGGATTGTGCCATATTTCGGCCATATCTGGGCCATATTTGAGCTATATTTAAGCCATATTTGAGCCGTATATAGGACTCAATTGTGCCATATTTTAGCCATATTTGTGCCATAATTGAGCCGTATATGGGCCTTGTTTGTGCAATATTTTTGCTATATTTGCGCTATTTTTCTGCCATATTTTGGCCATATATGGGCCATATCTGTGCCATATTTGTGCTATATTTCAGCTATATTTGTGCGATATTTCGGCTATATTTTAGCATCATTTTTGCAGTATATGTGTCTTATTTGTCCTATATTTAAGCCGTATATCGGCCTAATTTGTTCCATATTTTGAGCATATTTGTGCTATATTTCGGACATACTTTGGCCATATATGGGCCATATTTGTGCCATATTTCGGCAAGATTTGTGCTATATTTGGGATATATTTGTGCCATATTTCGGCTATATTTGTGCCATATTTCGGCCATATTTTAGCTGTATATGTGTCTTATTTGTGCTATAATTAAGCCATATTTGGGCCGGATTTGTGCCATATTTCGGCCATATTTGTGCCATATTTGTGCCATATTTAAGCCATATTTAAGACACATTTAAGCCTTATATGAGCCTTATTCATGCAATATTTCGCCCAGATTTGTGCTATATTTGTGCCATATTTTAGCCATATATGGGCCATATTTGTCCCAAATGTCGGCCGTTAGTTGGCCATATCTGGGCCAAATCTGGGTCATATCTGGGCCATATTTGCGCTATATTTCGGCTATATTTGTGCTATATTTGGGATATATGTGTGCCATATTTCGGCTATATTTGTGCCATATTCCGGCCATATTTTAGCCATATTATAGCTGTATATGTGTCTGATTTGTGCTATAATTAAGCCATATTTGGGCCGGATTTGTGACATATTTCGGCTATATTTGTGCCATATTTGTGTCATATTCAAGCCATATTTAAGACATATTTAATACGTATATGGGCCTTATTCATGCCATATTTATGCCAGATTTGTGCTATATTTGAGCCATATTTTTGCCATATATGGGCCATATTTGTCCCAAATGTCGGCCGTTAGTTGGTCATATCTGGGCCAAATCTGGGTCATATCTGGGCCATATTTGCGCTATATTTCGGCTATATTTGTGCTATATTTCGCCATATTTTAGCTGTATATGTGTCTTAGTTGTGCAATATTTAAGTTATATTTCGGCCAAATTTGGGCCACATTTGTGCCACCTTTGGCTATATTTGCGCCGTATTTTTGCTATATCTGGGCCGTATTTATGCCATATTTTAGGTATATATATGGGCCATACATCAGCTACATATGGGCCATATTTGTGCAATATTTCGGCCAGATTTGTGCTATATTTTGGCAATATTTGTGCCATATTTCGGCTATATTTGTGCCATAATTCGGCGAGATTTGTGCTATATTTTCGCTGCATTTGTGCCATAATTCGGCCATATTTTAGCTGTATACAGGTCTTTTCGTGCCATATTTACGCTATATTTCGGCCATATTTGGTCCGTATTTGTGCTATATTTCGGCCATATTTGGGACGTATTTTGGCCATATCTGGATCACATTTGTGCCAAATTTCGGCTATAGTTGTGCCATATTTAAGCCGTATGTGGGCCTTATTCGTACCAAATATCTGCCAGATTTATGCTATATTTTGGCTATATTTGTGCCATATTTCGACTATATTTTTTCCATATTTCGGCCATATTTAAGCCATATTATTGCTGTTCATGTGTCTTATTTGTGCTATAATTAAGCCATATTTCGGCCATATTTGGGCCGGATTTGTGCTATATTTCGGCCATATCTGGGCCACATTTGTGCCATATTTTGGCTATATTTGTGCCATGTTTCGGCTATATTTGTTAAATGTTTCGGCCATATTTTAGCTGTATATAGGTATTATTTGTGCCATAGTTTGGCCATATTTGTGCTATTTTTCGGCTATATTTTGGCCATATATGGTCCATATTTGTGCCATTTTTTAGCTATACATGTGCGTTTTGGTGCCATATTTGGCTATATTTACGCCGTATTTTTGCTATATCTGGGCCATATTTATGCCATATTTTAGGTATATATATGGGCTCCACTTCAGCTACATATAGGCCATATTCGTGCAATATTTCGGCCAGATTTGTTCTATATTTTAGCTATATTTGTGACATATTTCGGCAATATTTGTGGCATATTTCGGCCATATTTTAGCGATATTATTGCTGTATATGTGTCTTATTTGTCCTATATTTAAGCCGTATATAGGCCTTATTCGTGCCATATTTCGACCATGTTTGTGCTATTTTTCGGACATATTTTGGCCATTTATGGGCCATATTTGTGCCATATTTCGGCAAGATTTGTGCTATATTTGGGATATATGTGTGCCATATTTCGGCTATATTTGTGCCATATTTCGGCCATATTTTAGCCATATTATAGCTGTATATGTGTCTTGTTTGTGCTATAATTAAGCCATATTTGGGCCGGATTTGTGACATATTTCGGCCAGATTTGTGCTATATTTGTGGTATATTTTAGCCATATATGGGCCATATTTATCCCAAATGTCGGCCGTTAGTTGGCCATATCTGAGCCAAATCTGTGTCATATTTGGGCCATATTTGCGCAATATTTCGGCTATATTTGTGCTATATTTCGCCATATTTTAGCTGTATAAATGTCTTAGTTGTGCAATATTTAAGCCATATTTCGGCCAAATTTGGGGCACATTTGTGCCACATTTGGCTATATTTGCGCCGTATTTTTGCTATATCTGGGCCGTATTTATGCCATATTTTAGGTATATATATATGGGCCATACTTCAGCTACATATGGGCCATATTTGTGCTATATTTCGGCTATATTTGTGCCATATTTCGACTATATTTTTTCCATATTTCAGGCATATTTTAGCCATATTATTGCTTTTCATGTGTCTTATTTGTGCTATAATTAAGCCATATTTCGGCCATATTTGGGCCGGATTTGTGCTATATTTCGGCCATATCTGGGCCACATTTGTGCCATATTTTGGCTATATTTGTGCCATGTTTCGGCTATATTTGTTAAATGTTTCGGCCATATTTTAGCTGTATTTTGGTATTATTTGTGCCATAGTTTGGCCATATTTGTGCTATTTTTCGGCTATATTTTGGCCATATATGGTCCATATTTGTGCCATTTTTTAGCTATACATGTGCGTTTTGGGGCCATATTTGGTTATATTTACGCCGTATTTTTGCTATATCTGGGCCATATTTATGCCATATTTTAGGTATATATATGGGCCATACTTCAGCTACATATGGGACATATAAGTGCAATATTTCGGCCAGATTTGTGCTATATTTTGGCTATTCTTGTGACATATTTCGGCAATATTTGTGCCATATTTCGGCCATATTTTAGCGATATTATTGCTGTATATGTGTCTTATTTGTGCTATAATAAGCCATATTTCGGCAATATTTGGGCCGGATTTGTGCAATATTTCGGCCATATCTGGGCCATATTTGTGCTATATTTAAGCCATATTTAAGCCGTATATCGGACTCAATTGTGCCATATTTTGGCCATATTTGTGCCATAATTGAACCGTATATGGGCCTTGTTTGTGCAATATTTTTGCTATATTTGCGCTATTTTTCTGCCATATTTTGGCCATATATGGGCCATATCTGGGCCATATTTGTGCTATATTTCAGCTATATTTGTGCGATATTTCGGCTATATTTTAGCATCATTTTTGCTGTATATGTGTCTTATTTATCCTATATTTAAGCCGTATGTGGGCCTTATTCGTGCCATATTTCGGCTAAATTTGTGGAATATTTTGTCCATATCTGTGCCTTATTCGTGCAATATTTTTTGGCCAGATGTTCGCTTTATTTTGGCCATATTTGTGCTATATTTGAGCCGTATATGGGCCTAATTTGTTCCATATTTTGACAATGTTTGTGCTATATTTCGGACATACTTTGGCCATATATGGGCCATATTTGTGCCATATTTTAGCAAGATTTGTGATATATTTGGGATATATTTGTGCCATATTTCGGCTATATTTGTGCCATATTTCGGCCATATTTTAGCCATATTTTAGCTGTATATGTGTCTTATTTGTGCTATAATTGAGCCATATTTGGGCCGGATTTGTGCCATATTTCGGCCATATTTGTGCCATATTTGTGTCATATTTGAGCCATTATTAAGACATATATAAGCCGTATATGGGCCTTATTCATGCCATATTTCGGCCAGATTTGTGCTATATTTGTGACATATTTTAGCCATATATGGGCCATATTTGTCCCAAATGTCGGCCGTTAGTTGGCCATATCTGGGCCAAATCAGGGTCATATCTGGGCCACATCTGTGCCATATTTGGCTATATTTGCGCCGTATTATAGCTATATCTGGGCCGTATTTATGCTATATTTTAGGTATATATATGGGCCATACTTCAGTTAAATATGGGCCATGTTTGTGCAATATTTCGGCCAGATTTGTGCTATATTTTGGCTATATTTGTGCTATATTACGGCCATATTTGTGCCATATTTCGGCAAAATTTGTGCTATATTTTCGCTCCATTTGTGCCATAATTCGGCTATATTTGAGCCATATTTCGTCAATATTTTAGCGGTATACAGGTCTTTTCGTGCAATATTTACGCTATATTTCGGCCATATTTGGGCCGTATTTGTGCTATAATTCTGCTATATTTGGGACGTATTTTGGCCATATCTGGACCACATTTGTGCCAAATTTTGGCTATAGATGTACCATAATTAAGCCATATGTGGGCCTTATTCGTACCAAATATCTGCCAGATTTATGCTATATTTTAGCTATATTTGTGCCATATTTCGACTATATTTTTACCATATTTCGGCCATATTTAAGCCATATTATTGCTGTTCATGTGTCTTATTTGTGCTATAATTAAGCCATATTTCGGCCATATTTGGGCCGGATTTGTGCCATATTTCGGCCATATCTGGGCCACATTTGTGCCATATTTTGGCTATATTTGTGCCATGTTTCGGCTATATTTGTTAAATGTTTCGGCCATATTTTAGCTGTATATAGGTATTATTTCTGCCATAGTTTAGCCATATTTGTGCTATTTTTCGGCTATATTTTGGCCATATATGGTCCATATTTGTGCCATTTTTTAGCTATACATGTGCGTTTTGGGGCCATATTTGGTTATATTTACGCCGTATTTTTGCTATATCTGGGCCATATTTATGCCATATTTTAGGTATATATATGGGCTCCACTTCAGCTACATATAGGCCATATTCGTGCAATATTTCGGCCAGATTTGTTCTATATTTTAGCTATATTTGTGACATATTTCGGCAATATTTGTGGCATATTTCGGCCATATTTTAGCGATATTATTGCTGTATATGTGTCTTATTTGTGCTATAATAAGCCATATTTCGGCAATATTTGGGCCGGATTTGTGCAATATTTCGGCCATATCTGGGCCATATTTGTGCTATATTTAAGCCATATTTGAGCCATATATGGGACTTAATTGTGCCATATTTTGGCCAGATTTGTGCCACAATTGAGCCGTATATGGGCCTTATTTGTGGCATATTTTTGCCATATTTGCGCTATTTTTTGGCAATCTTTTGGCCATATCTGGGCCGTATTTGTGCTATATTTTCGCTATATTTGTGCGATATTTCGGCTATATTTTAGCAATATTTTAGCTGTATATGTGTCTTATTTGTCCTATATTTAAGCCGTATATGGGCCTTATTCGTCCCATATTTCGCGCAAATTTGTGCAATATTTTGGCCATATCTGGGCCTTATTCGTGCCATATTTCGGCCAGATGTGTGCTATATTTTGGCCATATTTGTGCAATATTTGAGCGGTATATGGGGCTAATTTGTTACATATTTTGACCATGTTTGTGCTATTTTTCGGACATATTATGGCCATATATAGGCCATATTTGTGCCATATTTCGGCAAGATTTGTGCTATATTTGTTCCATATTTCGGCTATATTTGTGCCATATTTGAGCGGTATATGGGCCTAATTTGTTACATATTTTGACCATGTTTGTGCTATTTTTCGGACATATTTTGGCCATATATGGGTCATATTTGTGCCGAATTTCAGCAAGATTTGTGCTATATTTGGGATATATATTTGTCCCATATTTCGGCTACATTAGTGCCATATTTCGGCCATATTTTAGCCATATTTTAGCTGTATATGTGTCTCATTTGTGCTATAATTAAGCCATATTTGGACCGGATTTGTGCCATATTTCGGCCATATTTGTGCCATATTTGCGCCATATTTAAGCCATATTTAAGACATATTTAAGCCTTTTATGAGCCTTATTCATGCCATATTTCGGCCAGATTTGTGCTATATTTGTGCCATATTTTAGCGGTATATGTGTCTTATTTGTGCTATACTTAAACCATATTTCGGCCATCTTTTGGCCGGATTTGTGCTATATTTTGGCTATATCGGGGACGTATGTTGGACATATCTCGGCCACATTTGTGCCATATTTAAGCCATATATGGGCCTTATTCGTGCAATATTTCGGGAAGATTTGTGCTATATTTGTTCCATATTTTAGCTATATATGGGCCATATTTGTCCCAAATGTCGGCTGTTAGTTGGACATATCTGGGCTAATTCTGTTTATATCTGGGCCATATTTGCGCTATATTCCGGCTATATTTGTGCTATATTTCGTCATATTTTAGCTGTATATGTGTCTTATTTGTGCAATATTTAAGCCATATTTCGGCCAAATTCGGGCCACATTTGTGCCATATTTGGCTATATTTGATCCGTATTTTGGCTATATCTGGGCCGTATTTATGCCATATTTTAGGTATATATATGGGCCATACTTCAGCTACATATGGGACACATTTGTGCAATATTTCGTCCAGATTTGTGCTATATTTTTGCTATATTTGTGCCATATTTCGGCTATATTTGTGCCATATTTCGGCAAGATTTGTGCTATATTTTCACTGCATTTGTCCAAAAATTCGGCTATATTTGTGCCATATTTCGGCCATATTTTAGCTGTATACAGGTCTTTTCGTGCCATATTCACGCTATATTTCGGCCATATTTGGGCCGTATTTGTGCTATATTTCGGCCATATTTGGGACGTATTTTGGCCATATCTGGACAACATTTGTGCCAAATTTCGGCTATAGTTTTGCCATATGTAAGCCGTATGAGGGCCTTATTCGTACAAAATATCTGCCAGATTTATGCTATATTTTGGCTATATTTGTGCCATATTTCAACTATATTTTTTCCATACTTCGGCCGTATTTTGAGCTATATGTAAGCTGTATATGGGTCTTATTTGTGGCATATTTCGGCTATATTTGTGCAATATTTAAGCCGTATATGGGCGTTATTCGTGCCATATTTCGGCAAGATTTGTATATTTTTCGGCCACATTTTGGCTATATATGGGCTATATTTGTGCCATACTTCGGCCATCTGTGAGCTATATTAGTGCTATATTTTAGCCATATATGGGCCATATTTGTCCCCTATGTCGGCCGTTAGTTAGCCATATCTGGGCCAAATCTGGGCCATATCTGCGCCATATTTGTGCAACATTTCGGCTATAATTGTGCTATATTTCCCCATATTTTAACTGTATATGTGTCTTATTTGTGCGATATTTAAGCCATATATCGGCCATAATTGGGCCGTATTTGTATCATATTTGTGCCATATTTTGGCGATATTTGTACGGTATTTCGGCTATATTTGTTCCGTATTTTAGCTGTATATAGGTATTATTTGTGCTATATTTTGGCCATATTTGTGCCATTTTTTAGGTATACATGGGCGTTTTGGTGCCATATTTGGCTATATTTACGCCGTATTTTTGCTATATCGGGCCATATTTATGCCATATTTTAGGTATATATATGGGCTATACTTCAGCTACATATGGGACATATAAGTGCAATATTTCGGCCAGATTTGTGCTATATTATGGCTATATTTGTGCCATATTTCGGCAATATTTGTGCCATATTTCGGCAAGATTTGTGCTATATTTTCGCTGCATTTGTGCCATAATTCGGCTATATTTGTGCCATAATTCGGCCATGTTTTAGCTGTATACAGGTCTTTTCGTGTCATATTTACGCTATATTTCGGCCATATTTGGGCCGTATTTGTGCTATATTTGGCCATATTTGGGACGTATTTTGGCTATATCTGGACCACATTTGTGCCAAATTTCGGCTATAGTTGTGCCATATTTAAGCCGTATGTGGGCCTTATTCGTACCAAATATCTGCCAGATGTATGCTATATTTTGGCTATATTTGTGCCATATTTCGACTATATTCTTCCCATATTTCGGCAAGATTTGTGCTATTTTTCGGCTACATTTTCGCTATATATGGGCTATATTTGTGCCATATTTCGGCCATCTTTGAGCTATATTTGTGACATATTTTAGCCATATACGGGCCATATTTGTCCGATATTTCGGCCGTTTGTTGGCCATATCTGGGCCATATCTGGGCCAAATCTGGGCCATATCTGCGCCATATTTGTGCTACATTTCGGCTATATTTGTGCTATATTTCCCCATATTTCAGCTGTATATGTGTCTTATTTGTGCGATATTTAAGCCATATTTCGGCCATCATTGGGCCGTATTTGTGCCATATTTGTGCCATATTTGTCACATATTTTGGCGATATTTGTGCGCTATTTCGGCCATATTTTGGCCATAAATGGTCCATATTTGTGCCATTTTTTAGCTATACATGGGCGTTTTGGTGCCATATTTGGCTATATTTTCGCCGTATTTTTGCTATATCTGGGCCATATTTACGCCATATTTTAGGTATATATATGGGCCATACTTTATCTACATATAGGCCATATTCGTGCAATATTTCGGCCAGATTTGTGCTATATTTTGGCTATATTTGTGACACATTTCGGCAATATTTGTGCAATATTTCGGCCATATTTTAGCCATATTATTGCTGTATATGTGTCTTATTTGTGCTATTATTAAGTCATATTTCGGCCATATTTGGGCCGGATTTGTGCCATATTTCGGCCATATCTGGGCCATATTTGTGCTATATTAAAGCCATATTTGAGCTGTATATGGGACTCAATTGTGCCATATTTTGGACATATTTGTGTCATAATTGAGACGTATATGGACCTTATTCGTCCCATATTTCGGGCAAATTTGTGCAATATTTTGGCCATAGTTGTGCCATATTTGAGCGGTATATGGGCCTAATTTGTTACATATTTTGACCATGTTTGTGCTATTTTTCGGACATATTTTGCCCATATCTGGACCACATTTGTGCCAAATTTCGGCTATAGTTGTGCCATATTTAAGCCGTATGTGGGCCTTATTCGTACCAAATATCTGCCAGATTTATGCTATATTTTGGCTATATTTGTGACATATTTCGACTATATTTTTTCCATATTTCGGCCGTATTTTAGCTATATGTTAGCTGCATATGGGCGTTATTCGTCCCATATTTCGGCAAGATTTGTGCTATTTTTCGGCCACATTTTGGCTATATATGGGCTATATTTGAGCCATATTTCGGCCATCTTTGAGCTATATTTGTGACATATTTTAGCAATATACGGGCCATATTTGTCCCATATTTCGGCCGTTTGTTGGCTATATCTGGGCCATATGTGGGCCAAATTTGGGCTATATCTGCGCCATATTTGTGCAACATTACGGCTATATTTGTGCTATTCTTCCCTATATTTTAGCTGTATATGTGTCTTATTTGTGCGATATTTAAGCCATATTTCGGCCATAATTTGGCCGTATTTGTGCCATATTTATGCCATATTTTGGCGATATTTGTGCGATATTTCGGCTATATTTGTTCCGTATTTTAGCTGTATATAAGTATTATTTGTGCCATATTTTGGCCATATTTGTGCTATTTATTGGCCATATTTTGGCCATAAATGGTCCATATTTGTGCCATATTTTAGCTATACATGGGCGTTTTGGTGCCATATTTGGCTATATTTACGCCGTATTTTTGCTATATCTGGGCCATATTTATGCCATATTTTAGGTATATATATGGGCTATACTTCAGCTACATATGGGACATATAAGTGCAATATTTCGGCCAGATTTGTGCTATATTTTGGCTATATTTGTGCCATATTTCGGCAATATTTGTGCCATATTTCGGCAAGATTTGTGCTATATTTTCGCTGCATTTGTGCCATAATTCGGCTATATTTGTGCCATATTTCGGCCATATTTTAGCTGTATACAGGACTTTTCGTGCCATATTTACGCTATATTTCGGCCATATTTGGGCCGTATTTGTGCTATATTTGGCCATATTTGGGACGTATTTTGGCTATATCTGGACCACATTTGTGCCAAATTTCGGCTATAGTTGTGCCATATTTAAGCCGTCTGTGGGCCTTATTCGTACCAAATATCTGCCAGATATATGCTATATTTTGGCTATATTTGTGCCATATTTCGACTATATTTTTTCCATATTTCGGCCGTATTTTAGCTATATGTTAGCTGTATATGGGCGTTATTCGTCCCATATTTCGGCACGATTTGTGCTATTTTTCGGCTACATTTTCGCTATATATGGGCTATATTTGTGCCGTATTTCGGCCATCTTTGAGCTATATTTGTGACATATTTTAGCTATATACGGGCCATATTTGTCCCATATTTCGGCCGTTTGTTGGCCATATCTGGGCCATATCTGGGCCAAATCTGGGCCATATCTGCGCCATATATGTGCAACATTTCGGCTATATTTGTGCTATATTTCCACATATTTTAGCTGTATATGTGTCTTATTTGTGCGATATTTAAGCCATATTTCGGCCATAATTGGGCCGTATTTGTGCCATATTTGTCACATATTTTGGCGATATTTGTGTGGTATTTCGGCCATATTTTGGCCATAAATGGTCCATATTTGTGCCATTTTTTAGCTATACATGGGCGTTTTGGTGCCATATTTGGCGATATTTTCGCCGTATTTCGCTATATCTGGGCCATATTTACGCCATATTTTAGGTATATATATATGCCATACTTTATCTACATATAGGCCATATTCGTGCAATATTTCGGCCAGATTTGTGCTATATTTTGGCTATATTTGTGACACATTTCGGCAATATTTGTGCAATATTTCGGCCATATTTTAGCTATATTATTGCTGTATATGTGTCTTATTTGTGCTATTATTAAGTCAAATTTCGGCCATATTTGTGCCGGATTTGTGCCATATTTCGGCCATATCTGGGCCATATTTGTGCTATATTAAAGCCATATTTGAGCCGTATATGGGACTCAATTGTGCCATATTTTGGACATATTTGTGTCATAATTGAGACGTATATGGACCTTATTCGTCCCATATTTCGGGCAAATTTGTGCAATATTTTGGCCATAGTTGTGCCATATTTGAGCGGTATATGGGCCTAATTTGTTACATATTTTGACCATGTTTGGGCTATTTTTCGGACATATTTTGCCCAAATCTGGACCACATTTGTGCCAAATTTCGGCTATAGTTGTGCCATATTTAAGCCGTATGTGGGCCTTATTCGTACCAAATATCTGCCAGATTTATGCTATATTTTGGCTATATTTGTGCCATATTTCGACTATATTTTTTCCATATTTCGGCCGTATTTTAGCTATATGTTAGCTGCATATGGGCGTTATTCGTCCCATATTTCGGCAAGATTTGTGCTATTTTCGGCCACATTTTGGCTAAATATGGCTATATTTGTGCCATATTTCGGCCATCTTTGAGCTATATTTGTGACATATTTTAGCAATATACGGGCCATATTTGTCCATATTTCGGTCGTTTGTTGGCTATATCTGGGCCATATGTGGGCCAAATCTGGGCTATATCTGCGCCATATTTGTGCAACATTACGGCTATATTTGTGCTATTCTTCCCTATATTTTAGCTGTATATGTGTCTTATTTGTGCGATATTTAAGCCATATTTCGGCCATAGATTGGTCGTATTTGTGCCATATTTATGCCATATTTTGGCGATATTTGTGCGATATTTCGGCTATATTTGTTCCGTATTTTAGCTGTATATAAGTATTATTTGTGCCATATTTTGGCCATATTTGTGCTATTTATCGGCCATATTTTGGCCATAAATGGTCCATATTTGTTCCATTTTTTAGCTATACATGGGCGTTTTGGTGCCATATTTGGCTATATTTACGCCGTATTTTTGCTATATCTGGGCCTATTTATGCGATATTTTAGGTATATATATGGGCCATACTTTAGCTACATATAGGCCATATTCGTGCAATATTTCGGCCAGATTTGTGCTATATTTTGGCTATATTTGTGACATATTTCTGCAATATTTGTGCCATATTTCGGCCATATTTTAGCGATGTTATTGCTGTATATGTGTCTTATTCGTGCTATAATAAAGCCATATTTCGGCCATTTCTGGGCTATATTTGTGCTATATTTAAGCCATATTTGAGCCGTATATGGGACTTAATTGTGCCATATTTTGGCCATATTTGTGCCATAATTAAGCCGTATATGGGCCTTATTTGTGGCATATTTTTGCCATATTTGCGCTATTTTTCGGCCATATTTCGGCCATATCTGGGCCATATATGTGCTATATTTAAGCCATATTTGAGCCGTATATGGGACTTAATTGTGCAATATTTTGGCCATATTTGTGCTATAATTGAGACGTATATGGGCCTTATTTGTGGCATATTTTTGCCATATTTGCCCTATTTTTCGGCCATATTTTGGCCATATATGGGCCATATCTGGGCCGTATTTGTGCTATATTTCCGCTATATTTGTGCGATATTTCAGCTATATTTGAGCAATATTTTAGCTGTATATGTGTCTTATTTGTCCTATTTTTAAGCGGTATATGGGCCTTATTCGTGCTATATTTCGGCCAGATTTGTGTTATATTTTGGCCATATCTGGGCGTTATTCGTCCCATATTTCGGCCAAATTTGTGCAATATTTTGGCCATATCTGGGCCTTATTTGTGGTATATTTCGGCCAGATGTGTGCTATATTTTGGCCATATTCGTGACAGATTTGAGCGGTATATGGGCCTAATTTGTTACATATTTTGACCATGTTTGTGCTATTTTTCGGACATATTTTGGCCATATATGGGTCATATTTGTGCCATATTTCGGCAAGATTTGTGCTATATTTGGGATATATATTTGTGCCATATTTCGGCTATATTTGTGAAATATTTCGGCCATATTTTAGCTATATTTTAGCTGTATATGTGTCTCATTTGTGCTATAATTAAGCCATATTTCGGCCAGATTTGTGCTATATTTGGGCCATATTTTAGCAATATATGGGCCATATTTGTCCCAAATGTCGGCCGTTAGTTGGCCATATCTGGGCCAAATCTGGGTCATATCTGGGCCATAATTGCGCTATATTTCGGCTATATTTGTCCTATATTTCGCCATATTTTAGCTGTATATGTGTCTTATTTGTGCAATATTTAAGCCATATTTCGGACAAATTTGGGCCAGATTTGTGCCATATTTGGCTATATTTGCGCCGTATATTAAGCTATATCTGGGCCGTATTTATGCCATATTTTAGGTATATATATGGGCCATACTTCAGCTACATATGGGCCATATTTGTGCAATATTTCGGCCAGATTTGTGCTATATTTCGGCAAGATTTGTGCTATATTTGGGATATATATTTGTTCCATATTTCGGCTATATTAGTGCCATATTTCGACCATATTTTAGCCATATTTTAGCTGTATATGTGTCTCATTTGTGCTATAATTAAGCCATATTTGGGCAGGATTCGTGCCATATTTCGGCCATATTTGTGCCATATTTGAGCCATATTTAAGCCATATATGAGCCTTATTCATGCCATATTTCGGCCAGATTTGTGCTATATTCCGCCATATTTTAGCTGTATATGTGTCTTATTTGTGGAATATTTCGGGAAGATTTGTGCTATATTTGTGCCATATTTTAGCCATATATGGGCCATTTTGTCCCAAATGTCGGCCGTTAGTTGGCCATATCTGGGCAAAATTGTTCATATCTGGGCCATATTTGGGCTATATTTCGGCTATATTTTTGCTATATTTCGCCATATTTTAGCTGTATATGTGTCTTATTTGTGCAATATTTAAGCTATATTTCGTCCAAATTCGGGCCACATTTGTGCCATATTTGGCTATATTTGCGCCGTATTTTTGCTATATCTGGGCCGTATTTATGCCATATTTTAGGTATATATTGTAACAGTTTTACCTGCTCAGGTTAGCCCCTAATCAATTTTTAAATAAATAAACAACAAAACTAAACAACAATATAATTATTAGGGCGCCACCAGGATTTTTAATCACGGTTCCTGGAACCGGTCCAGAGCTGAGAAAACTTAATCTTAGGGTAGAGAGAGTGGAGGAAGGTGCTGTTGAATAATAAAAATTTAATTAACAATCTGATCAGTTTATTAACAATAAGGAATAAAACTTAACAAGAATTGACTTACAACTAGTTAACAAAATTCATTCACGCACACACTAACTACACTTAACAATATCTTAATCTCGACGAGCCCCTTTCGGCGTCTACCCGTCGATTTCTAACTTATTCTTGACGAGCCCCTTTCGGCGTCTACCCGTCAATTTCTAACACGTGCCCCTTTCGGCGTCTACACGTGACGGGCCCCTCTCGGCGTCTACCCGATTTCTAAATCTACAATCACCCGCACAGAGACGAATCATATACCGGGCTCGTTGACTCGGCTCACAGGAGTAACAGCCCAGCGACGAAACATAGACCTAGATACTCCTGCAGCTTATACACACTTTACTACAGAACAACAGCCCAGCGACGAAACATAGACCTAGATGCTCTGCAGCCCACTCTCATAACCCGCTCCAGCTACAGCAGTAACAACCCAGCGACGAAACATAGGTCTAGATACTCTGCAACTCACACATAACCCACACTTGTCTCACACTCACACTACTAACTTGACTTTATATTTTTTTATAAATTCTTCTTTAATAAAATTGACTGTAACTAATTCCAATTAAATATTTTAAATCAATTATTCAATCATTAGTAAATTAATAAAACGACAATCAATATTCAATTACAACCGATTCTCAAATAGCTATTACAATATTAGACGGATTAAAATTCCTCAGTAATCTATTGTCATAGTCTTAACAATATAACAATAACTATTTAGACAATAGGTCTTAATATCCTGAATTAACTTTTGATAATTAAACAAATCACAATATAACTTCTACGATCACGTTCAAAATTATTAACATAAGTTTAATTAATTAATTCTGACTAAACTTTTACGGTGACAATTTTAACTCACTTAACTGATTCCTGGACTTAATCCAAACCGATAATTATCAAATTAGAGTAAAATTAATTTAATTAATTCACGGACTTAATCCCAAAATTACCAAATTTATAATTATAAAATAATTTTACAATATAAAATAATTTCGATAATTTTCCTATATATATTATTTTCAATAATTAATTCTTAATATAAAATTCTTAATAAATTTCTGCTCTATAATATTTTCAATTAATAACTTTCCTAATATAAAATATTCAATAATTTTCCAATCTATATTATCCTCAATAATTAACTCTTGATAATTTTCTTAATAATTAATTCTTAATATAAACTATTGTCAATACTTTCTATTACTTTTATCTATCACAAAAATTGACACAATTCGGAATATTCAATTTTTATTGTTAGAATAATCGCTAGCTGTTTTGCTTGACCTTGGGTATTGGAATTTACTGCGACACAAAATTGACGCTTGACTGAAATTCCACGAATACAAATTTGTCGATCTTTTTCAAGGACAAAAATCAATCAATTTTACTAATTAATTATTATAAAAATTACAACAATAACGAAATTTTCGGATGTTAAATAATTAATTGATTTTCTAGTTATTAAATTTTCCCGCAAGGTCGATTAAGTGATCTCCGGGTATAAGCCCCCATGAAAATCACTAAATCCAAAACTAGCAATTATTCCACAATTAATTAATTAAATTAATAAAAATTATATTTAAGAGAGTAGAAGAGGAATGATAGACCGAGTACAGACCGCGGTCTATCTCCCACGGAATGAAATAAAAATACCTGAGTAATAACTCACTCCTGTTCACGTGGTGAATCCTCAGGTAACCGTCCTTTTGTTTTATTTTCACTCCGGGGATCCTTCCTTATTCCAAATTTCAGTTACCTGTAACAGTCAAAATATTAGCAAGAGTCGTCTCCAAGATTGTAAAGACAATCTTGAAAAGCAATTATCGCAGCGTTCCAAAATACACGTGCGAATATTTTAATTACCTGTTTATTTTGCAGAGTAGTGACCGGTGTGGTTAACTATCAAACCTCTTCTCATTTAGTCACACACCGGCTTCCGAGCACTTACCCATTTTACCCCCCTCTTAATTACTATACGGAAGGCCCCGAAGATCGAGGCGCGCCAGTGCTGAGTCGACTAATTATCGATCTCTGGCGACTTATCGATTTAGGGTAATTTACCCTGTTACACTCCTCCCCACCAGACCAGCACTGGGGGGTCTCGATCTTCAGTTCTTCCTGGGAGCTGATAAATTAGAACTAAAACAGAGTAATTAAATTTTAAACAAGGCATTTATTTAGGCCAGTTACAGGTCTTCTTCTAGGTCCAGCTGGAGAACGTCTTCATCGCTGGTTTCCTCGTCGTTGAACACCCCGACGTCTTCCAGGCCTGAGTCTTCCGATATTGGCTCGCCCTGGCCACCAACCTCCATCTCGCTCCAGTTCGGGCCTCGGAGCCTCCTCTTACTCTTCTTCTTCTTCCTCTTCGCCACTCGTCGACGGATAGGGACGTCGCTTGGCTCAGGCCACGGCATCAATTCGGCGCGAGGGATACCAGTCTCCATCCTGCCAGTCCTGGCTGCTCGTTCCATGGCTTCTTTAAACTGGCTGGCACGGTATGCAGCGAAGGCAGGTGTTAAATGTGATGGACACTCAGGCAACACGAACGTGGATGTTGAGGTCGTGGCTACCTGAGTGTCAGCAGCGTGTTGGTTCCGGGTTGGAACAGCTGCAGCCTCCACTACATCCATAGGCGTTGGTTTATTGGATGGAGCTGGCTTGGACCGAGATGTTGGGGTTTTCCAAGGCGCAAACAATCTCCTGGGTGGAGTCACGGCAACACTAGACCTCGTGACGATCCTGGTCTTCACTGGTAATTTAGACTCAACAGACGTATGTGCTGAGGTAGTCTTAGGACGGGAGATAGCACCCTTGGACACACCTGGGGCGTGCCCGGGTATAGCGCCATCCCCCCAACTGATGCTGTAGTAGGTGCTGCAAGTTCAGACCTTTTGGTCGTCTTAGGTGAACGAGTAGATGGGCGGGACTCGAGAGGAAACACAGGTGTTGGTGTTCCAATTGGCTCCAGCGGAATGGAAACTCGAACCGTCGGAGGAGAAGTCTCCAATCCCTTCTCCATCCGAACAGCTCGAGTTCCAAAAGTCAACAGCTCGAGATGTCTGGGCCTTCTATCCTTTTCTCGCTCCGCCACAGTTGATGCTCTCGCCCACGCAGCCCGCAGTTTCACCTTAGGTGTCTGGGGATCTTGCAGCATTACATTGAATCTCGCACGACGCCTGTTGAGTCGAGTCTGGCTTTCAGTGCAGCCGTACCATTTTGACTCGCTAGTGTAGACCCTCTTTTGAGTCGCTTTTTGTTCATTTAGAACTGGTACCACTCGGTGGGATACCGAGGGTTCTACAGAATTATGTTGTATTTTGGTGATTCCAGCAACCCCCATTCGGTGGAAAACCGAGGGTTCGGCAGCTGACGTCGCCGAAGCATGCTCTTCAGTCACAGCGGACTCCTCTCGGTTTGAAACCGATGGAACAGCGTCTGTTGTGGCTGGTTTAGCCGCCTCGGGAACGACAACTCCCACAGGGCTCGCCACCGAGGGTATAGTTGTTGCTGGTACTAAGTAAAAGCTAGGTAACTGAGGTCCCAGCCTCCGAAAAGCAGATACCCGTGACGTAGAGGGTTGAGATGTTGGCAGCCCAGAGAGGATGGTACACTGTACGGCCACGGAATTGGTTCCTGGCCTTGCTCCTCCGATGTTGATCTGGGCTGTCTCTCCCTGCCTCGGGTACTCCCCTGGTTGTTAGCCTCACTTCCACTTCTCTCCATAACCCTGGAAAAGTAATTGAATTAGAAAAATTTCACGACATACTTATCCTTAAAACTAGAGCTTCTTATCAGCTAATCGATTACTGCGCCTCGGGAGTTTTAAATCAGGGATATAATGTTGACCTAATAGTTTCCCTTTTTCGTTTTTTAACTCTACGACTAACGGACTAATCAACTTAGAGACTAACGCAGGCCCTAAGTATTTAGCTCCGAGACTCGCACTATAACCGGTCGCCTTATTACTAAGCTTACGATTAGGATAATAAACTCTGTCACCGATGGAAACCTCCGGAATCGTAAAATTAGATCCGTGGTATTTTTCCTGTCGCTCATTTTCCTTTCTCATGTTGGATTCTATTTTATGCCTGAGCTCATCAAGACGTTGGACTCTTTTGATCCACTCTTGATTTTTAAAATCCAAATCTTCTAATTCCAGGTGGGATATGTCACTCGCTTGGCGTGGTTCTTGGCCATAGCACAAATAATAGGGTGACAATTTAAGTGATGAGTGGAAAGCACTGTTATAGGCTAACTGGAACTCTCCTATATGCCTATCCCATTCACTTTGGTCTTTATCAATATATGCTCTTATCATAGGTTTTATCGTACGATTTATGCGCTCCACTGGATTTGCCTGAGGATGCGAGACTGCAATCGGGCTAAATCTTACTCCGACTTGCCCCAGGTATTCTTGTACTTGAGAGTTTATGAATTCTTTCCCATTGTCTGTTACTAGGAACATAGGATATCCCCAGAGTGAGAAAGAGCGCTTGAAACACTCCAGTATGAGACTTCCAGTGTGTTTACGCAGCGGGTAAAATAATGCGAACCGGGTATATAAGTCTTGTAGTATTAAAATGTATTTATTCCCTAGTTTTGACCGTGTGAAGGGACCCGTGACATCCGCTGCTACCACTGCCCATGGTTTAATCGGTTGTCTCGTCTGGAGTGGAGCTTTTGATGTACTCTGCTTGTATTTGACCTGTTTGCAAGTCTCGCAGGCTTGAACAAAGTCTTCAACGTCTTTAGACATTCCTGGCCAGTAAAACTTTATTTTGATGCGCTCGTACATTTTGTCACGACCAAGATGACCAGCATCTGGTTCTTCGTGATTCCTTCTCAATATTTCAGGTACTTCATGGTCTCTTAGGACCTTTTTCCATTGATCTTCGTCACCCAGGATCTCCTTAAGGGGATCGGGTCTGCGATAATAAAGACAATCCTCCCGTATTTGCCAGTCTGGAAAGTTCTTCGGGTGTTTCCTGACATTGTTGAATTTTAGGTCATACCAACTGGAAGACTGGATATGGACAAATCTAGCTGTTTGTAATCTGTCCTTTATTTCCATCCAGTCTTCGGGAGAATCATCTTCATATAGACGGGAGAGAGCGTCTGGACCTTCGTTTGTCGTACCTCGTTGATGTTTGATGGTGACTTGGTGAGAAAATAACTCAACTGCCCATCTTGCCAGGCGTCCATTGGGCTCTCTAAGTGAGTGCAGCCATAGTAGAGAAGCGTGATCTGTTACTACGGTAAATGGAGCACCTTCGAGATAGCACCTCAGCTTCCTCACCGCCCAGACTACAGCTAAGCACTCCTTTTCTGTAGTCGTATATCTAGTTTCTGCACCTCGGAGCTGGCGACTAAGGCAAATAATTAAATATTCCTTGTCCGTTCCGGGTTCTTTTTGCACTAGAAAGGCACCTAGACCGGTGTCGCATGCATCTGTATATAATACAT
Source organism: Cotesia chilonis (assembly GCA_018835575.1). Classification (NCBI taxonomy): domain Eukaryota; kingdom Metazoa; phylum Arthropoda; class Insecta; order Hymenoptera; family Braconidae; genus Cotesia; species Cotesia chilonis. The sequence goes on from RJVT01000054.1 coordinate 741,977, forward strand.
ACGGCCAGTCTGGTTTAGGAATTGCCAAGGGCTGAGCATCAACGAGAGCTTGTTTTAGTTCACGAAACGATTTTTCTTCGTCTGGACCCCATTTCCACTCCGAATTTGCGCCAGTTAGTTTATTTAAAGGGCCTTGAGCCTTCGCAACGTTCTGGAGATGGCGATGGTACCAGTTTACCAGGCCCAGAAGCTTCTTAGTTGTTTCTTGTTAGTTGGAGTAGGGAAATTTACAACAGGTGCAATTCTTTCAGGATCCGGGTATAATCCAGTTTCGTTGACCACGAATCCCAAAAATCTAACTTCGTTTCTGCAGAACTTACACTTCTCTGGATTGATGAGGAGGCCAAATTCACGAAATACTTCGAACAGTAGAGCCAGGACTTCAAGTGTTCTTCAAAAGTTTCACTTATCGCGATCCAATCATCGAGATAAGCGAAAACCTGCTCGGCCCATTTGAGAGGAAGCTCCCTCTGGACCAAAAGTTCACAAAATCTTGTTTTTACATGATCCATGGCTTTTTGAAAGGTACTCGGGGCTCCAACAAGTCCGTATGGCATTCTTAGCCATTCGAATTGGCCTCTTCCCTCTACCGAGAAGGCTGTTAATGGAACTGAGTCTGGAGACATTATGATTTGATGAAATGCTTCACGTAAGTCCATTGTTGAAATAAAAGTCGCTCCATGGAGAGCACTCAGTATCCTGAGCATGTTCGGCAATGGGTGAGCTGGTGGAATTGTGACTTTGTTCACTGGACGATAGTCAATACAAAATCTCCACTTGTTATTAGGTTTCGAAACCATCAATGGTGAACATGACCAGACACTGAAGCTCGGGCGGATGAATTTTTTTTCTAACAGCTCATCTATCTGTTTATTCAACTCTTCATTTACAACTGGGCTTCTGCGATATGGTTTTATTCGCACCGGCTGTGTTCCAGGTTTTAAAATAATTTCGTGTTGAATAATTTTTGTTGCCCCCAGGTTTGACACTTCATCAAATTTTTTTAACTCAATTTCTAGAAATTTTTTCATCTCCTCTTCTTGAAGTTCAGACATAACACACAATGGTGATGACTTCTCATGACAGTTGATGGGTTGGAAAAGAAAAACTTCTGGAGAATCAGTGAATTTCCATGAACAGTTCTTGCAGTCAATCTGCACCTCAAATTTTGTCGCGAAGTCCATCCCCAGGACCAAGGAATAACCTAGGTCGGGTAATACGCTCAAGTATTGTTCTCCAGCTACTGATCCGATCTGAATTATGAAAGGCGCTCCACCCTTACTTTTACAAGTAGAGTGATTAGCAAGAAGCACTCCTTTCTTGGTCTGATCATCTTGTAGCTCACCAGCAGCTAGATGTTTGATATCTTGGTACACCTTTTCATTTATATAGACCTCTCACTGCCTGTGTCCAGTATTCCTTGGAGTTTTACTCCAAATATCCACACAGAAATTGGGATACGTGACGTTTTTTCAGGTGGTGACCCATTTCCAGGTTTGAAATCCGTCGACTAGCCAGTCTTTGAATAAAAGACGCAGAGAGAGGCCTGCCTTGAAGTACTCGAGGTATAAATGAAGCTTGTGAAGGTGCCCAGGTAGCTGGCGTTGTTGTTGGTTCACATAGAGTCTCGACTTCGTCTTCCCACTCCGAATCAGAGGTTTGTTCTGCTGCTGAATTTTTCTCGGAGTTTTGTTCAACCAAGGATATACAGGGTTCTATTACTTCATCAGGAGGAACCGATAGGGGGTCCTCTAATAAGGTAATAGCCCTTATTACCTCCTCTAGACAGAGTGGTTTAGCTATTGATCTTTCTTGTATATCCTCTTCAGCGGCAGAATTAAGAATGTTATCACTGTTTACCTCATCTGGCCCTCGAGAAAGACTGGTTTAATTCCCGCGTCCTTTCTCGGGTATGAATCCAGATTGGTTTCGTTTAATACAGTGAAATTATTGTTTCCCTGGTTTTCACTTTGTTCTGGTAAACACGTGGGAAACTTACGTGTTACCTCTAGACATTTTTTTGATTTGTTTGAACGACCTTCTCAACAGGAGGTTCGGTATTAACTGCTGCTGAACCAGGTTGGTTATTCCACAGAGCAGATAAAGGACAATTTTCCCTGGTGTGACCTATTTTGTAGCAGAAATTACAAACTTCTCTTCTTGGACCAGGACAGAACTCGAATGTATGACCTGGTGTGCCACAGTTGAAACAGGGCTCGGTCCGCGATGTATTTTAAATTGTACATTTGACCTAGGTCTGGTATCGGTGCATTCGAATATTGTGGTCCTGGTTGTTGAAGATTTCCATATTGTCTTGATGATATGGTATTTGCAGTTTGATTTAGTGTATTCTGTACAGGCACTTGTTGGTTTCCAGGTTGAGTGGCATTTGTTTGCTGTGTTGGATAATATCTCGAGCGAAAATATTGTTTGTTGGTTGGAAACTGGTTATTAGGACGCCTGATGACTCCATAACGGTTGTCATACTCCCCTGAATTTGATTGCATGTTATTGAACTCAGGGAGTTCCACAATTTCCTCAATAAATTCAATCTCCTCGTTGGGATGTTGAATAGCTCCAAAGCGAGGCTTATCCGTGTTTTTAGATTGAGAAACAGACTGGTTTTTGCTACTCGAGTCCTTGGTACACCTGGCCGCCTCGTGCAATACGTTGAGAAGGTCTTCATATGTTGTGACTTGCCTGGAGAAGACCATGAGCCTCAGCTCATCTGTTAGGTGGTTACGAATACAGTTCACCTGTTCCTGGACTGGTGGAGGGATCTCCATCGATTGGTATTTTTGTTGGACGTTGAGCACGAACTCCGTTGCATTGTCCCCAGGATTCATCCTCATTTCACTTATGTCCAGGATCATCTGATGGTCGGTAACAGGGCTGCCGAAAGCTTTTCGGAACTCCTGCTTGAACTGGGCAAAGTTTTGCCATCTATAATAGTTCGAGTCTACCCAACGAGCTGCTGCTCCCTTCAGGGTGTAGCTGATCACCTTCATTAGTTCTGGTTCACTCCAATCCTCACGTCTCGCTCTAGCTTCCAGCGAGTTCACGAAGTCGTTTGCTGTTATACCCTTTTGAGGAAAGGAAATGCCGGACATTTGTATGCTGTCTTTAATTTCCTTCCAACGGTTATAGGAAATGTGTCCAGGTCTAATGTTGGTGTTCACCCGTTGAAGTCACCTCCAGGCAATCTCTGTGTGTAATTATCGGGATAAATCCCAGGATAATTAGCCTGTGGTATGTAAGTGTTACCTGGTATGAAACCCCGGTAACCATCTTGACATTCAACATTTGTTGTTTGATAATCTGGTGATTTATTGTGTTAATCAACGGGCGAGAAGTTAAGCCAATTGGTCGAGTCTCTTGGTTATTTAGGTGTTGGTATATAGGAGAACTCGAATTTACCCCAAGATGCGCTGTCCCTGTGTAAATCTCTCGGGCCAATCGTTCACGTTCACGAAGTTGACGAATTTCCTGCTCTTGTTGTTGATGAAGGCGTTCGAGACGTTCCCGTTGAATTTGTTCTTGTTTAACTGGTCTCTCAATGCCTGTTCCCGTGCCTCTCGCTCTCTTATGGCTTCTTCGACTCCTTGAAGTCGTGCTCGAGGTGCTTGAATGGTTGTAGGATCACCTCGGAGTCTGTGTTGTAACCAGGAGAATTCACGGTCCATGTCGTCTATTATTTCGTTCATCGTGTCTGCGACCTCTCCAAAATGTAATGAAGAGTTTGAGGAACCGGTTGGAGCTGGTGTGATGGTGTTTCTTCGAATTATATCGCTGATTCTGGCCCTGTTTTGATTTCCAGGGAACAACGCTGTCCCACTCGTACCTGGAGTCTCGCCTATTGATACACGTTGGTTATTTTGAACCGAAGACATTACTCCCGCGGGCCCATGTTGTCTATAACCCGGGTTTAATTGAGTCGACTCACCCATGGGTGCAGGCATGACACCTGACCCGGGTACTTGAGCTCGCTCCCCCAAGGGTCTCTGATCAACATTGGTTCCGGGTTTATTAGTAATAGTCGGTGATGTTCTACCCCGGCCTCTACCGAAGGAAAGTCGTCGAGCCTCAACTTCAGGCTCTTCGAGTCCTTGAGACCTGGTTCTCGGTCCACTTGGGCGATTCATTGTTTTACAATTCACAAAATTAATTCCCGAATCTGAAGAGACTCACTGTTGAAACACGACAATAACTTAATTTAGAATGTTTCAATCTACGTATCCAAATTTGACTAAATATTTGAGAAAATAAAATATATTGATATAAATTTGAAAAATAAAGAATTTGTTCAAAAAGAAAAGATTTTATAAATTTGCTAAATAAGATTAATAATCCTCTATGAAAGAAAAGAAATTTTTGTTAAATTTATTTTAAGTAAGATAAAAATTCTTTTAAGGATTATTTGTGAAATTTTCTTTTGAAAAGTACTTTACGATGTTGTAGTACAATTGTCAAATTTTTATTCAGAGACAATAAAAGAAAATTTTATCTAGAAATAAATTTCTAAAGCCAAAAGAATTTATTCTAAAGAAAAAGATTTTATAAATTTGCTAAAATAAAATTTAATTATAATCCTCTATGAATGAAAAGAAATTTTTGTTGAATTTAATTTCAGTAGGATAAAAATTCTTTTAAAGATTATATGTTAAAATTTCTTTTGAAAAGTACTTTAGGATGTTGTAGTACAATTGTCAAATTTAATCTAGAGACAATAAAAGAAAATTTTACATTGAAATAAATCAAAAGCCAAAAGAATTTTTTAAAGAAAAAAGATTTTATAAATTTGCAAAATAAAATTTATTATAATTCTCTATATGAAAGGAAAGAATTTTTTTTTTTTTTTTTTTTTGTTAAATTTAATTTAATCGAATTAAAAATTCTTTTGAAAAGTAATTGTCGAAATTTTTCAAGTAAGCTCCTCAAAAATGAGGAATAAAATTACCCGAGGTAGTCGAAATCGATAAGTATTTTAATCCTTATTAAAAGAGAAAATATTTCGACTTATTTCGACTACCGGGTTTGAATGTATTGGTGATTATCTTTGGTACCCTGAGTAGCTGTGACTTGTAGAAAAAACTACCACTAGCTACTGGGTTTAGCTGTATGATAATGGTTTTTTTTTTTTTTTTTTTTTTTTTTTTTTTTTTTTTTTTTTTTTTTTTTTTTTTTTTTCAAAAATTTTAATAAGAATTAAATTAATGCTAATTTCAATTTCAAGGATTAAAAAAAAGAAAATTTTATCGACACTCACTAACGCACTTATCTAATTTAAAAAAAAAATTTTGAATAATAGAAAAAATATTTTCTAATGATTGAATAATATATTTTTAATTAATTAATTAAAAATTTATTACTCAACAACTTCCATTCTCTCTCTATGGGGTTTTTAAGAAGTTGGGCGCCAATGTAACAGTTTTACCTGCTCAGGTTAGCCCCTAATCAATTTTTAAATAAATAAACAACAAAACTAAACAACAATATAATTATTAGGGCGCCACCAGGATTTTTAATCACGGTTCCTGGAACCGGTCCAGAGCTGAGAAAACTTAATCTTAGGGTAGAGAGAGTGGAGGAAGGTGCTGTTGAATAATAAAAATTTAATTAACAATCTGATCAGTTTATTAACAATAAGGAATAAAACTTAACAAGAATTGACTTACAACTAGTTAACAAAATTCATTCACGCACACACTAACTACACTTAACAATATCTTAATCTCGACGAGCCCCTTTCGGCGTCTACCCGTCGATTTCTAACTTATTCTTGACGAGCCCCTTTCGGCGTCTACCCGTCAATTTCTAACACGTGCCCCTTTCGGCGTCTACACGTGACGGGCCCCTCTCGGCGTCTACCCGATTTCTAAATCTACAATCACCCGCACAGAGACGAATCATATACCGGGCTCGTTGACTCGGCTCACAGGAGTAACAGCCCAGCGACGAAACATAGACCTAGATACTCCTGCAGCTTATACACACTTTACTACAGAACAACAGCCCAGCGACGAAACATAGACCTAGATGCTCTGCAGCCCACTCTCATAACCCGCTCCAGCTACAGCAGTAACAACCCAGCGACGAAACATAGTCTAGATACTCTGCAACTCACACATAACCCACACTTGTCTCACACTCACACTACTAACTTGACTTTTTTATTTTACTTTATAAATTCTTCTTTAATAAAATTGACTGTAACTAATTCAATTAAATATTTTAATCAATTATTCAATCATTAGTAAATTAATAAAACAATCAATAAATTTACAACCGATTCTCAAATAGCTATTTAGACGGATTAAAATTCCTCAGTAATCTATTGTCATAGTCTTAACAATATAACAATAACTATTTAGACAATAGGTCTTAATATCCTGAATTAACTTTTGATAATTAAACAAATCACAATATAACTTCTACGATCACGTTCAAAATTATTAACATAAGTTTAATTAATATCCGACTAAACTTTCACTATGACAATTTTTCACTTAATTGATTCCTAGGACTTAATCCAAACCGATAATTGTCAAATATGAGTAAAATTAATTTAATCAATTCACGGACTTAATCCCAAAAATTACCAAATTTATAACTATAAAATAATTTTACAATATAAAATAATTTCGATAATTTTCCTATATATATTATTTTCAATAATTAATTCTTAATATAAAATTCTTAATAAATTTCTGCTCTATAATATTTTCAATTAATAACTTTCCTAATATAAATATTCAATAATTTTCCAATCTATATTATCCTCAATAATTAACTCTTGATAATTTTCTTAATAATTAATTCTTAATATAAACTATTGTCAATACTTTCTATTACTTTTATCTATCACAAAATTGACACATTCGATATTCAATTTTATTGTTAGAATAATCGCTAGCTGTTTTGCTTGAACTTGGGTATTGGAATTTACTGCGACACAAAATTGACGCTTGACTGAAATTCCACGAATACAAATCTGTCGAACTTTTTCAAGGACAAAAATCAATCAATTTTACTAAGTTAATTTGTTATAAAAATTACAACAATAACGAAATTTTTGGATGTTAAATAATTAATTGATTGTTTCTAGTTATTAGATTTTCCCACAAGGTCGGTTAAGTGATCTCCGGGTATAAGCAGCCATGAAAATCACTAAATTCAAAACTAGCAATTATTCCACAATTAATTAATTAAATTAATAAAAATTATATTTAAGAGAGTAGAAGAGGAATGATAGACCGAGTACAGACCGCGGTCTATCTCCCACGGAATGAAATGAAAATACCTGAGTAATAACTCACTCCTGTTCACGTGGTGAATCTCTGGTAACGTCCTTTTGTTTTATTTTCATCCGGGATCC